>VZRW01006178.1:0-49606 GCA_013398125.1 Aegotheles bennettii | reverse complement strand
TCCTTACTTCAGCTCTTGAGCTAGACCTTGTCTAATTTGGAGATAGGCCTCTGCGTCCAGATACAGTCTTTTAAAGGCAGTGTATGTTTCTTCATAGGCTTTGGAGAGCTTTAGATAAGGACATTATAGTATAAACTCTTGAGGTCAAGGGACTAATTTCAGTGTGCATGTTTGTTATGGGTATGCTTATAGAATTTTAGAAATGTTTTTCTAAAAAAGTTAGCTGTAAAAACACTAGATACATATTTTCTTCTCACATTTTCATTAGCTAGGTCCCTGTTTTTCAGTAAAATAGGTAATTTATTGGCTGAAAACTAGGAAAGAGCAATTTGATTTACATTTGGTTTGTAGGGACTCTACATACTACTAGAATGGGAAAAAAGAATCATAGCACAAATGGAAACCACACTTAATTAGCCAGCACTGTCACAATCACTTCCACCATATGGGGCAGTATAATAAAATAAAAAATGCACAGCTTCAAGGGCACTCAAATGTTCCGAGACAGATGCAAAGTCACTTCAAAAATTAAATACTCCCAATAAATTTAACAGATGCACAGAAATATAATTGTTAAAATCAAATAGCTTTTTCATCTTAGAAATATTTCCTTAATGAATGAGATAGTCCTTTATCTTTGACTGCGTCATTCAAATCCATTACACTTGTTCCAAAGTAATTGTGATGCTTGATTATTGAACAGCTGCCGCAGACCTGTAAAGCAAAAGTTAGTGATCTCTATCCAATCCAATCAAGATACATCTCCACAGTTCCAAGATGGTCTTTCTGATAGTCTCACCTGAAAACCTAGAGACTGAATTAGCTGCACTGTCATCCCTCCAGATCTTGACAAAGTGCTTGTAGGAGGGTTTTATGTTGTGACTGAGCAAAACCAGGCTTGCAGCTAGAGGATTCTGTTTCCCAAAGTTATCAATTGGGATTCATAACTAAATCCTATTTGGTGAAAAAATGCTGAAGAAAGCTGTTCAAGTAGAAATGTCTCTGCTCTGTAACTTCCACAACTAAAAACTGTACAGAAACAACAGCAGAGACTATAATTAATTAAAAGGAATCAGATCAGTTAAGGATGGGATTATTTTTTCCAGAAATGTAGTGAGTTTGAACCATCACCACACATCAGATTACATACACAAATGCTTTTCTGCAAGTACACACATGTTAAAAAGCTGAAAAATAAGACCTGAAGGAGAATATCCCTCCAATTGATAGTAACAGCTCTTTTGTTGTTTAACTGTGGAATCTGAAGTATGATAACTTTATTTGGAATTTCTACCAGCTGATTATATTTATCCTTGATTTCTTTTTCTCTTCAGAGTGTGCCTATCCCAAAAGTCACATCTGGAGGCCTGCAGTTTGAAACTAAACTATTTTTGGAATCACCACAATTTTCCAACCCAAACTACTCACAGGCCAGTGGCTAGGCTGTTTGCTCACTGCTTTGTTTTTCACTTTTAAAAAGAGTGGTAGGGCAGGTCTGTTCCTGCGGATATGTGTTATTATAAAAATACCTACAAATACCTAACAGTGCAGTTAGGCTTTCCTCTGGTGTCTCAGTATTTTCCATTTTCTCCAAAACTGCTAAGTATGTCTGTGTGACCATGAATGAAGTTATTTAGCTCAGAGGGCTATGCAGCTATGTATTTTCAATAGACCTGACATTACTTGAGGTTAGCCCCAGGCTGCTGTTATGTGTTACATGAGGTCAGACTTTCCCATACTGTACAAAGCTTTTAATTTCCTATTAAGTACACCCAATAAGACTGCCTCCAAAACCCTTTCATAAATATTTATCATCCAGGACTGCACACACCCTGCCTTTCTTATTTGTTTAATTATCTATAAGGAGAGGAGGCCTCCTGCTCTAGGCCAGAGGCCTTGTCACAGGCTTGAATTGCCCAAGGAAGAGAGGTTCAGGAAAAGATTGGTACACTTAACAACAGCATTGTGTTGTGCAAAAGCAGTCCTTTCCACACATTCTTCTCTGAAAAGTAAGAGGCATGTTGGGAAAGGGACAGGGACAAGCTGTGGCGTGGCTCTTAAGACCATCCAAAGGTGCATTTCACAGCCTTCTGGAGTGCTTTCAGCCACTGCCTAACACAACAGCAGACTAACGTTAGGACTGGTCATATGCTTGTATATGAAATTTCCTTGAATAGCAAGGTAATTCTGCCCAATAATGCATGTAATTACAGATTTCACTCCATGGAAAACCCCAGAATATCCCATCTTATTCTTGATGTGCTATCTTTTAAATGAAATACATCAGTATAATGAACATGGCATTTTTGGTAAAAACAGAAAGGCAGGAAGCTTATCATTTGGATTATCATTTCCAATGATAATACTCAGCATGTTTCATTCAAACCATGCATTCACTGTCAGTTCTCATCTAACTTTCTATATTTGCAACTATATTTGTCTGTATTCTCCTAAGAAGCTGTTCAAAACTGCTGTAACTGAGGCAAGGTTTATAATTGATTTCCCACCTTCGTTAGAATTACACAGCATCTAGAGGAGTTTTTATTTTACCAAGTGACTAGATGAATTAATGGTAGAGCAAGATACAATATCAACATTTTGTTTTTACACAAGTTTTCAAGATCTACGCTGTGCTAATATGCATTATGATACAGTAGAGGAAGATCACTGAAATTTATTTTTAGGTAATTAACTTGATAAGAAAACAGCAGATGGCAGCACCAGATGCTAGTGACATGTCTGTTAGGATTTTAGGATCAGCATTATCTGTCGTCAAAAAAACTGTGACACATATACCCACATCAAGTCATTAATACTCACTTACATGTAGCAGACATTTTGGTCTAGGAAAGAATAAAAAACACATTCTGCTCTAGTGCAAGTCTGAGTTTCAGTAGTCCCAGACATCACTGCCATTTTTGGGTGTATCACAGCAGAAACAAAAACATTCTGGAGCTGATGTGACCCTTGAGAGTCTTTCAAGCATAGGCTGTTGTTTGCTTTACACAGCCAGACGTGACTAACTCAGATGTGTTCACACATTCTGGGAGCAAGGACAGTTAGTGGAAGAGAAGGCTTTTGGAGGGTGTTGAATCTCCAGCTCTAAAGGCATTTAACACAGAAGTAAGTGTTTGACAGTAATGACACTAGTGTAGTTGATCCTGCACTTCACAGTCCGCTAAAGTTTCCACTGACTGAAAAAGGGAACCATAACCCCCATTTTTAAAAAGCCAAAAAAAGAAGACCCAGGGAACTACAGACCAGTCAGTCCCACCTTTGTGCCCAGCAAGATCATGGAGCAGATCCTTCTGCAAACTATGCTAAGGCATATGAAAAATAAGGAGGTGACTGGTGATAGCCAGCATGGATTCACTAAGAGCAAATTGTGCCTGACAAATTTGATGGCCTTCTGTGTTGGGGTTACAAAATTGGTAGGTCATCTACCTGGAACTGTGCAAAGCATTTGACACCCTTCTGTACAACATCCTTGTGTCTAAATTGGAGAGACCTGGAGTTGATGGATCAGCCACTTGGTGGATGAGGAGTTAGCTGGACGGTCGTATTCAAAGTGTTGTGGTCAACAGCTCGATGTTCAAGTGGAGATTAATGATGAGTGGTGTTCCTCAGGGGTCATCACTGGGACCAGTGCTTTTTAACATCTTTGTCAGTGACATTGATGGTGGGATTGAGAACACCTTCAGCAAGTTTGCTGATGACACCAAGCTGTATGGCAGCGTTGACATGCTGGAGAGAAGGGATGCCGTCCAGAGGGACCTTGAGAGTTAGGCCCATGTGAGCCACATGAGGTTCAACAAGACCAAGTGCAACGTCCTGCTCGTGGGTTGGGGCAACACAAAGCACAGATGTAGGCTGGGTGGTGAATGGATTGAGAACAGCCCTGAAGAGAAGGACTCGGGAGTGTTGGCTGGTGAAAAGCTCAACATAAGCCAGCAATGTGTGCCTGCAGCCCAGAAAGTCAATGGTATCCTGGACTGCATCAAAAGAAGTGTGACCAGCAGTTCAAGGGAGGTGATTCTCCCCCCTCTACTCTGATCTCATGAGACCCCACCTGGAGTACCATGTCCAGTTCTGGACTCCCCAAAATAAAAAAGACATAGAGCTGTTGGAGCAACTCCAGAGGAGGGTCAGGAAGATGATCAGAGGGCTAGAGCACCTCTCCTGTGAAGACAGGCTGAGAGAGTTCGGGTTTTTCAGCCTGGAGAAGGCTCCAGGGAGACCTTATAGTAGTTTTCCAGTAGCTGAAGGGCCCTACAGGAAAGCTGGAGAGGGACTTTCTACAAGGGCATGCAGTGATAGGACAAGAGGGAATGGTTTTAAACTAGAAGGTGGCAGATTTAGATTGGATATTAGGAAGAAGTTCTTTACAGTGAGAGCGGTGAGACACTGGCACAGGTTGCCCAGAGAAGCTGTGGCTGCCCCCTCTCTGGAGGTGTTCAAGGCCAGGTTGGATGGGGCTTGGAGCAACCTGGTCTGATGGGAGGTGTCCCTGCCTATAGCAGGGGGGTTGGAACTAGGTGATCTTTAAGGTCCCTTCCAACCCAAACCATTCTGTGATTCTATGATTCTATGAAATGTTTTTATGCCAGAACCAAAGCAGATTGCCATTTCACTTCACTACTGGGTTTTTTTTGAAGAGAATTAATAAGCAGCTGAGTAGTTGGTAAGGTGAGCAAAATTAAAACTGTATATTGGAAAAAAATAAAGACTGTACAGGAGACTCAGACCTTGTCCTTTTCCATAGCAAATCTGCAGTCCTTCTGTGAGTTTAGTTCTTCTCAACATCCTTCAACATACCGACCTTTCAAAATCCTCAACCGGAGGTGGGGAACCTCACACAGGGAACTTAAACCTATGGAAAAGATGTTTCCTTTGATCACCTCTTAGAAGCAGTCTGCCAGTCCTGAACAGACCCTGGGATCACAGGATATTCCTTTTGCTCTGGGATCACAGGATATTCCTTTCACTCTTTCTGTTCCCATCTCTGCCTCTAATGCATACCTCTCTATGAAAGAACAGCTCTAAAAATAATAAAGGACCTCAGGGAGATAAAATTTATCATTCCTTCCTGAAAGTCATCATTAATAATGAAGTCCTTCAGAGTCAAATACAAACTGTAAGCTGTACAGCTTTATTAGTTCTGCTGCAGCTAATGAACTGTAACTGCTTGGACATAAATAAGAAAACCTGTTGTTCACACAGAAGGAAGAACAAATTCAAACACATTTCATTCTGGCTCTCCGGATCTCACAGAAAGAAAAAGTGGTAATGATGTTGTTATTCAACAAGTCAGCAGATGTGACTAAATCCACACAGGGAGCAGCTATGTTGTGCAAGAGGGCAACATTTTTACAGAGTCACTCTCAATGCCAAACCACATTCTAAACTTGTTTTTTTAATGACATTGTAACTATGGACATTCCTCCCCCACCCCCCTTATTTTTTAAACATACAGAATTATGTGTGATGGACAAAGATCTCTGCTTCATGACCATGCCTTTCAGTGAACAATCTCCTGTAGAGCAACACCATTTCCTTGGTAAATGGTAGAGTGTGATGTAGCACAACAAGAACATCTCCTTCCCTAGAACTATAGATGCGCCTCTGCAGCATTTTGAACTCTTCATGGGTTATTTGAAATTTGCTGATAAAAGACCTGAGGAGTGGACCTAATTTGCCATTATCTATGGTTTAGTGGCCTCAAATAGCACAATATAAAAATGCAGCATGTTATCTCTATTCTCATGTTTGTAGGTATAACGCTATTATATTATTCAGTAGCCTGAAAACAAAATTACAGAATGCTTTGACATTTAAAAGAGTTTTAGAAATGCTCTGCATAAGGTTGCACTCCTTTGGTGACTGAGAAAGCTAAATCCCATTTTCAAAAGTAACATAAGCAAACAGGAGTCCAAATCCCATTAAAAAAAACACAAAACCAAACCCAAACCAAAAAAAAGCAAGCCTTCTATTGTAGACATTGGGCCTAAATTTAGACATCTATCTTTTTACAAAACTCCTGGCCAAAAGACAGCTTGTGCAGAAACAAATGCAGAAAAAAATATGCCATTTTTCCAAAACTTTGTGTAGCTTTTGGATAATGTGAATCAGCTTCTTTCTTCTTGGATCTTGAATCAAATTCAGTGGAAATAAATGTGCAGTCTTATTTATTTTGTTGTTGTTATACTCTGAGTTGCTGCCTTTGAACATGCAGTCCTTGGTAAGTTTGTGTTCCACGCCAAGGATAAGAGTCTGTAACAGTAAAAGCTGAAAATCACTGGAGTGCTTACAGGATAATGAAACATTGTCTTTCATGTTAACTAAATAAAAACACCTAATACCTGCTAAAACATAAAATTTTCAAGGTTGCCTAAGCTACTCAATAGAATTTCCTGGGGAACTATAGCACACAACAGTCACTTTTGGGGATTTAACTGTCACAGGACCACAGAGTACGAGAACCCAACTACACCTTTTCAATAGGGAAATCAAAAAACATAGAAATAAGTAGTTTCCCTTATGCATACAGTATTTCCTTTTTCTTTAGCTACTATTCAGCAGAGAAACATTTGCATGGAGCCAAAAGATCCTTCTGAAGAAAAATTATTTTAAATTTTATGGGAACCCAGTCTGCCCTGGAGTACCTAGCATCAAAATGCATCCACACCCTTTCATATAGCAGATGATTAATAATTTACCTTTTCTTATACAGGTGGTACAGTCCCGCTCTTTTCTTGGTGGGTCTTAGGTGGATCATCACTTGCTGAGCCAGATCCAGAGCTTGGGTCTTTACCAGAGTTACGGGGGCTAGAGCTTGGCAGACCCACACTGCTGCTACCTCCTTCACAACTCCTTTGATGCACAATGAGACAGTCAGAAAGGAAGGTTCGTCCACAGTTTCCACAAGGCAGGAGCTGGGCTTGAGCACTGTGATAAGCTGTCTCATTTTCAGCTGTAGGCATACAGGAGCCATCGGCAAGGACCTCAGATTTCCTGGGCTCCGCTCTTCTGCGGTGCCTTGGTAGCTGTTTGTTTCGAATATGCCACTTCTTTAGGCACTGGGGTTCGTGTATAGAAATCGACTGTGACCCGAATTCTTTCCCACAGATATAGCATACCCTGAAGCAAAGTCTTCTTGGTGGGATGACGGGCAGATTCAGTGGCATCTGAGAATCTGACCGTTTCGATATTTTTACAGTGCCCGGTCGCCTTTTCTGGGGTCCAGCTTCTTTTTGTACTACTTCAGGCAAAATTCTGTGAAGATCTGACTCACTAGATGGTGAAACCTGCTCTGAAGGCAAGACACTAGCAGGGGTCTCTCCAGCAGTTGACAGAGTGTTAAAGGTTTTGTTCTCATTCTTTTCCTTGATATTTTTTTCCATGATGGGCACAAGATTTCAAGAAACTACTTTCTCTCCTGCACATAAAGGGCTTGGGAAAGTCTGTTATTTAGCATGATGCTCCATCTTCTTAATTCAGTTTCATGGGCTGGAAAACACTAGTGACTTCAAAGTTGGAAAACTGCACTTAATGGTTCTTTTAGTAGGGAGAGTTTCTGTGTGGTTTTGTTTTGCCTTTTGGTTTTACACAATCCTGAAACAAATCAGTACATATTAATAAACACCAACTGTAGGTTGAAGGAAATACTAGGCCCCTTTAATCAGCATTTGTGAAGGTGGTATCTCAAATTCTCTGACCAGTCTTGAATCTTCCAGTACAGCAGAAATATTAATAAATGGAGCAAATTTGTCAATAAGGGCTACTGAGGTGCTTTGGGGGCTGAAGCACATATAAGGAGAAGCTAAGGGCACTCTGTTTGTTTAGTCTCAGGAAGACAGTGCTAAACATATTTCAGTTTTACAATTTGCAGTCTGTCCCTGAATATAGACAACTTTGTGTTGTGCCACTTAAATGTCCATTTTTCATAGACAATCTTTTGTGCTGGTCCTGCAAGGATCAGAAAAAAAATAATCATTGTAATCATGTTACAGTAAAGGGTATTGTTTTATTGCAAAAATACAAAATAATTAGCAGGCTAACTTTAGTCAGAAGCAAGCAATAGGTTGTGTAGACAGGCCATTGCCAAGGACAGCAAGGTCACCATTGTCTACTATATAATAGAAGAAACAGCTGATTATTGCTTATTTTGCCACCAAAGGCAAAATGCATAATGGCCACTCCTTTCTGGTTGGCAGCTCTTAGACTTAAGAGTCATGTTGCCCTTACTGAATATTCCAAACTTTATCTCAACTCTTCCAAACTTTTAGGGGGTTCCTAACTCCCAAACTTATCTACCCAGAGATCTCACTGACCCATCTCAGGTACCTTTCTCTGCTGCCACCAGCCAATCTCCTCTGAACTGCTCTTATGTCACATCACCATGGGAGACTTTCGTCCCACGCAGAAACTTTTTCACCCTTATCACTCCCAACTCTGAACACACGGGCTGAATTTTACTACACTCAGGGGTGAGGACACACTTTTTTCCTTACCCTTGAGATGACAAACTTAAACTTTGCCTGTGCCACTGAGACGCACTGAGATGATTCTAGTGTCTCATAAATATTCTAGGGCATACCTTAATGACATTGGGCAACAGTGAAAAAACAAGTTGTCTGCAGGGTGACATGATTAGTCATCCTTTTGCCAGAGACACAAAGATGTTTAGATTGCTGTATTCACACTGCTGGCTTAAATATTCACAAAGTTGCATATTCCATGGGCACTTTCGGCACTCTCTTATTTTACAAAATCTCTTGTGAAGCTCAGCTTTTTTTGTGTGCAAATTGGAAGATGTGAAGACCATCAGAGCCAATCTGTGATTTGTACTGGAACAAATCTCTGTGAACAAGTATGTTGCAGTTAGCTGTTAAAAATAAAATTTTTGAGAGATCATATACTTAGCACTGAAAGTTACCACCTCCTCTAAAACTCTATTAGATAACTTCAGTCTGTGGAAAAATATAGTAAAGTACAAGGCTGTGGCATTCTCTCATGTCTGAATCCATCAGATAAGATTATGTTAAAAGATACACAAAACTGTAGCACTGGAATTTTTGTCTCAAATATTCAAAAAACATTTTTTTGTCTGACTCCTACCTAAAGTACACTTGTGAAACAGCCAGTGGAAAATCATACTACAAACTAGCAAAGAAAAAGAGGTTAAAGCAGTTTGGACAGTAGCAACTAGTAACACTTGGTCACGTAGCTGACTTCAAACGGGTGTTATCCTGTTTTGAAAAAACAATTTTTGCCCTCACCAGCAACGATCCCTTAATGCAAGAAATGTTGCTAGTTGTGTAGCAAGTATTACAAAAGCTATTTGTACTACAAATTCCAAAGCCTTTCCCTTGCTTTCCTTTTACAAGGCCTATATTTTCTGATCTTAACTTTATAGTAGGGTGATCACTTTGTACCACAACTTGCCACTGCATAATTTTGCCAGTTTTGACCAGGTCATGCATGTGATTCAGTTAGGTGAATGGTTCAACCGTATGTGAAATTTATATTTGCAAACTAGAATTGAGGCTACTCTACTGCAAGGCCCTTTCAAAGACTGGGAGACTTTCCAAGGAGGGTGGCCTGTTGAATGAATCCACGTTGGGAAATAGCCAAGCTCTTTAGGAGGATGAAGGGAACAGAGAGCCAAGGAAACATTAAAGGGTCATGAAGGCAGGGGAGATAAGGGTTATTGGAGGGTCACAGGAAAGGAGCATCAGAAAGTTCAGCTGCATTTCAGGGAACTTCTGAACTTTGCAAGGTCCTATTTATGTCCTATTTATTGATTTATTCAGAACAATACTTTCTGCTACCTGAGAGTATTCTTAAAGCAACAATGGACATACAACTGCTTGCATCATGAAGAATGTTAGGTGACTAAATCTGTTACAATTAAGAATGAATCAGTCAATAAAAGATGCTATAAACAACCTATTAACAATATAACCCATTGTTGGATTTCCAAGCTTTCTATTGTAAATGCTTCATGAGAGAATTATGCTTCCTTGTGGGGATTACACCATTTGCTCTAGATTTATTCCTGCCAAGTTGTCCGTTATTATTTGGAACCTTCCTATGATTCAGTGTGAAATGAAAAAGCATATGAGCAGTTCAAATCTTCTTTTCTCAAGCTCAGTGCTAAAGATGTGGAAGTAAATCAGGATTGGGATTCAATATTTCTTTTCAAAACATAAAACTTGTTTTCTTTTAAAAATGTTGAAATGTTATTTAATAAAGTGGAAAGGTATGGCTGATCATTGCATATAGCCACTGAAAACCTTTCCTCTCCCCTGCAGTTCCACTGAGTACGATGTTTAAAAAACAATCTCATGAACTGCAGACACAGGGCACTTGCAACTGATGGGTGAGTTCAATTTAGTTAAAAGCAAGTGAAATCCTATCGCTAGTTCAGCATCAGGCTGAGTGCTTCACTTCATCCGAAACAGAACAGAATGACAAGAGTGCAAATAGGATAGCACATCTCATCTTCTTGTCCCGAAGAGGGAACTGGGGCCCTTGCACACTGTTTTTAAGCTTGTCTTAACCAGAAATTGCAACAATAGCATTATTATCCAGGCTTCATTAATGGTGCCTTCTCTTACCTGCCATGTGTGATTCAACCTACACAGGCATGTGGAAACTTCTTCCCTAAAAAGGCCTTCTTTATGTCTTCTTTCATGTCAGTGTCGGAACTTGGAAGCAAAGTTGACACATAAGTTTCCTATTTCCTGTATGCAGCCTGTTCGTGAAGAGTGACCCTCTCTGTTTTTCATCTCTCTTGATTCTCTCATGTAAACAATTCCTCAAAACCCATTATAAGGTCATTTTATAAGCTTGGATTCCTCGACTGAATTGAACAAAACATACTCGTGCTAGCTGGGGGATTAAATTGGCTGTTTCCAAGGAATCCTCAACAGTACTGCTTTTGACTTAGCTAGAATTCCACATGGAGACCTCCCAGCTGAAAAAAACAGAGTTTACCTTGTGGAAGAACACATTGCATGAAGCCTCCTGCTGCCAGGACACAACAGTGTTTGTTCAATGGACAAAATACAGGAACAGTTGTGACAATTTGGGGAATCTGTTTATGTACAGTTTATGAATGTTGACTGATATCATAGCATCTCCATGTGCAGCTGTATCAGACTGTAAACTTCATTTAAACTATATGGCTGGATTATTGCCACTGATCCCATCTGACAGCACTGAAAAGGACAAGAAAAATCCTTGTACCAGCAGCTAAAACAAAGGTCACAGATCTTTCAAGCTTACATATCTCAAAGAAATACTCCTTGGACATGCTTGACTCCCTTTAAAGGCAGAGCCAATTTTCATTTCTGGATTTAGGAGGTAGGACCATAAACAAGCAAAACAAATAGTGGGGACAACTGATTTCTTTACTATTTTGAAAACAGTGCTTGATAAAGCTACGAAAAGGATTTGTATGAAGTACGAGGTGGCAGTGGCTTACATTCAGGAGGCTCTTTGGAGAGCTCATCTGTAATTGCAGACTGCTTACAAAATCAGGACTCACATAACAGAGGTATGAGAATGTCTGCGTGGGTTGTTCTGCCTTGGGAAGTGTATGACAGGCCACTGAGACACATTAAACAAAGGGGGAAACATGGCTCCAAAATTGTGGCATCCAAATACAACAGAATTGTGGAAGCCCAGCTACAGATACTGGTTAACCCAGTATCTCAGATTCAAGAGTTCAAATGTAAGCCCTTATTTATGCAAACCCCCACCTCATTATGAGACGTATTCTCTTTGTTTGACTTCAATGCTACACCTGACCTTGAACACTCATTCTGCTTGTTCATCATTCAGTGCTTGAAGTCGTAAGCTTTCTGATTGTGACATCACAGTTGTTGTTATGTAGGTCACTTAGAGATAATTCATGTAAATTGGACTAAATTCACAAGTATTCTAAAAGAAAAGTTACTTCAATTGTAAATGTCACTTTACCATTACATATATTACAAACTTCTGAAATATCTTTAAATGAGAAGCAATAGGGAACAACTTCTTGCACTACAATAGCACCCAGAGATCCTGGTTTCTCAATCTGTGCTAGGCTGTGTAAAAGGACAAAGGAGAACCACTCAGTGTAAGAAGATAAAAGGTATAGAAAGAGAGAGATTAAGTGATCTGCCGAGCACAACAGAGCAAGTCAGAATGAGAAGGAAATTAATCCAGATTTTCTAGTGCCCTAACACTGAATCAGTCCAGTCACAGGAATTTCTAAAGCTGAACCATAACTTTGCAGTCAAGGTAGGACATTTCTTCTTTTTCCTCCCTTTTACTGGGTTTTCATTATATTTACATATAAAAGGGGTGTCAGAAAGGACCAAACTGATGTCCTGTGTTGAGTGCCAAAAAGCCTTGCTTCAGGGTCTTTCCAAATAAAATGCCTTCCATGAAGCCTCCCATTTTTCTTTAAGGGAAAACAAATGAAATTAAACCAACATTTTAAGCTGTATTTTCTCTTGTGCTAAATGTTGTTTTTTACTGCTCAATTATAAATCATTTTATAAATCTGTTAAGACAAAGTACTCAAGCATAAGTTGGACAAAAATACCGGGTAATTTGTAGTATCTTACTGTTGGATCTGTTTTTCACTGAAAGATAAAAGGAAAAAATATTCTTGTGTTTCCAACAATATTTTTAGCAAATTAACCACATATTAAAACCCTTACATTTTTCCAGTTCAGCGCTGCATTTTCTCTACAGTTCCTGGCTGGAGGAGTCTCCTTTGATTAGTCCTAGAGACTAATCTTTTCCTTCAGTCATGTGGAAAGAATAATATATTATTTGAGTAAACTTAAATAAAGATCACTCAGATGTAGGAAATCCATAGTTTTCTACGTGAGAGTGATTTATCTTAACATAGCTGAGCACAATCCATGTTTTTATGCATCCTTCTATCTCAAGAAACAATTTGCAAGCTCTGAACACACAAATATTGGCATGTACCCCCACTTCTGGCAGCTTCAAGACTTTGTAATTTTGTAAAATCTAACATCACAGCAGCCTGGCTTAAATGTCTTATGAGTAATGCACACTCAGAAGCATCCAAGTACGAAGCTTGTTCCATCAAAGGATTAGCTGCACATATAGTGGTACCCTCTCCCTCATACTATCTGTAGCCCAGAGGCTGGTGGTTACGCCTTCATTAAACATGGATACAGCCAAGGACAAGGCAAGAATACTCAAAACCAAATATATGAGCTTAAAAAGCCACTGTTTTCTGATGTGTACTAAAAATGCCTGGGAATTTTCTGACAAACATTTTTGCCAACATTTAAAGTGTCAGTGCAACAAAACTAAAACTTTCTTCAAAGATGTACCTGTATCAATTACACAAGAGTAAGAGTTAAATCAATGTCGTGTGCGTGCACACAAAGGTTCTTCAGAATGTAACAAAAGAAAAATATGCAACCCTGAGATTTCCGCATGATTCTAATAAAGAACTATTTAAGGTATTTGCTGCGATGAGACAATCAACCTAGCCAAAGGTTTTGTAATTTTTCTCTGACCTATTAAAATGTCCTCATCTTTCTTTGGATCTGCTTCCCTTCCTATATAAAACTTTCTGGGTTAATCCAGAATTCACTGATATCAATAGCAGTCATTGTACACTTGGCATTTGAGGAGATCCTACATGTAATTATGCAGTAATTAAGTTTATTTTATTTAATTAAATTTATTTGATTGAAGTTTATGACAGTGTTGCCAGAGAAAGCTGGGGCTTGTTCTAGTGACCCAGCAGTTCTTCCGGTTATTATGTCCTCCTCTACTCAAACATAAGACAGAATTTCTCTGATTTGACTGAAATCATAACCTTATATGAAGGAATTACGATTGCTAAAATACATGAAAAAGTGAAACATTTTTCATTGAAAAAATATAATTTGTCAGAACTTAAAAATTCAAAATTCTGGACCTGCTCCACTAAAGCTCCTGCTCTCTCAGATATCTTTCATGCTCTACAAACAAGGTTTTTGCTCTCCGTATTTTACTTAGTGATGTATTATAACTTATCAGGGTGAAGATTACCTTAGTTTTGCTCACATACAATTATTTAACACATTCTTATTTTAAATGCATAATGTTACCCTGCCTCCATGCTTATTCTTGTGGAAAAAACAGCATAAACCTATTCCCAATTTGAGTGACACTGGAGATACTATGAATCAGATTCTTAATCATTGACAGTTACTGCAGTAGATCTGTGATATTTAACACTATGCAAATCATAGAGGGCATATCAGATATGTATCAAATAATGAACAGACTGGGCATGTTCACCCTGCCCATAATATAGGAGTATGAGAGCAAGAAGACATTGAAGCAAGTTTAGAGAGCTCAAAGGGAGCTGCATGTACTTCCTAGCTCAGGTGTCTTTGTTCCAACATTTCCATTTCTGGGACTGGTGTGCGCAGAATTCGGCTGATTCATAGTGATTTTGATGGTGAGTATGTAATTTGTGCAATAATACTCAAATTCTATGGGAAAAAATAGGATGGACAAACATAAAATTGGCTGAGTCAAAAAATAGAATCCAGGCATGTCAGCTTGTACAAACCGACACAAGTCAGTGGAAATCAGATGAAGGATGGAAATGTACATGTGCTGAGAGCCTGCTATTAGAAGTGCAGAGAGATTCAGCATGGCAAAGGCACTTTTCTCAATAATCTGCATGACCACAGTTGCATTAGGCAGGATAAAATAAGCAGAAGGGGTAAATGTTCTCATCTTCCACAATATAAATCAACCTTAATAATTTTTCAGTTAAAAAAAATGTGCTCCTGGTGATAAGTGACTCCGTAACTAAGGTTTTTGGTACTTTTGTTATGAACAGGATATTCAGGTAGATGACCTAATTATCAGGCAATTCCTATGCTCAGTAAGATACACCAGCTATTTGAAGCAATATGAAAACTAAATGATGACCAGAACGTCACTGTAAGAGAGAACAGACAGAGGAAATCTAGACAAGCAGATGAAATTACCGGAAGTGGAAAAAGATTAGAACAACAAAACTCTGGACATCCAATTTCTTCTGTGAAATGTTGGTAATCCTAACAAGAAGTTATTAAATACTCATAGTTGTATCTTTATGAACAATATAGCACATCTTAATGCTTTGTAAAATATTCATGATGTAGTGGCACAAAAAGAAAATGGCCACCTACTAAATCTCTATTACAGAAAACAGCACATTAGGAGGGCTATCAAAACACTCATATACCCAGCATGAGACTTGCAGGAATTATAGCACAAGGCTGGTGGTGGCTACTTGTAGAACGCTAATTTTTAAGGGTCTTGTTGGTAACAAATCTTAAAAACATAATTATTTTTATTTTTTCTCCTCCAGATTAGATCAACAGTGATTTTCAATTGGTGCGAGAGGACATGGCTGATAAACTTAATGAAGTTTTACATGGTACCACTGGCCCCTGGTGACTCTGTAATTTGTTAACGGTCGTCTTTTTGTCCATTTATAATTTATATTTGAACTTGTTATCCATGTATCTATCTATATTGTCCTGTTTTATAATTCTTCAGTTAACAGAATATTATTAAATCCTATGAGCCAATAGAAATAACTATGGAATAGAAGCCTGAAATAGCCCCAGACAACATGTGTTAAATTAAGAGACATGTATGTATTTAATGAAGAGATCATGTCTGATCTCTTTACTGTGTAACTGCAATTTCACCTGGTTATAAACCAGTGCATCCTACTGTAGATCAATGTCTCAGGGAATTAAGTAAATGGAAAAGAATTTAGATTTAAAAAAAAAATAATTAAATCAATTGTATTAATTATAACTTGAACAACCTATTCACAAGAAAATGTCTTAAGAAATTTTGCTTTAATTATCAGCTTTAAGATAAACCATCTGAAAATGACAGCAGAATTTTCTGTTTCACTTGCACTTTTCCGGTCAAAAATAAAAAAATCTGACTCTTATAGTAAACCTTCTCATTAGTGTTGAGCACCACATATTTTCTGGAAACAGAACCGAAAGAGGTAATTCCTGTGATATGGGACAACCAGTAAATACGTGCCAGGTAGGGTTATCTTCTACACAGAGTAACATTTCTAATTTTCAATATCCAAACAGTTGCCCATGATTATTCCAGTTGTGTTCTCTTGCCTCTTAAAACACAGACAGAAATGAACTCCGTCCACTTCCCAGGAGTGAAGGGGGAGTTAGGAAATCAGAACATCTGACCTGGTAAATGCTGTTTACTCACTCACTGTTTTTGCCAGGCAAATCTCTGTGGAAATTAGTTCCAGAGAATAAATGCATTATTCTTGCAGTAAGCACTATTACACACCCATTTATTACCAGTTAGCTGGTCTGAGGGGAAAAGGCACTCAAATCTTCACTCATCGACCTTTTTACTTATTTATAACCAGGCCTCTGAGCTCTGCAGGAACCCAGCCATCTGGTCCTTCAGTGTCAAACACCAATGCAATGGGAGAAAGGCAGGACAAGGAGCCACGTTATTTAATCCTTGGCTTACTGAGATCCAGGCCAGACATGTTATCAGTGCCGTCACCTGAGTGTCACAACGAAATCAGGTGAAAACCAGAAAAAATGGGATCTGAGCTCAGGGGACCCCAACTGCCCATGGCTTGACAGGGATTGTTGCTTGGGCATGGGGGCTGAAGGCAACCCACAGCCACTCCTCGCCCAGCCATCCCTCCACCTTCCTGCCCTAAAGAAGCCCGCAGGTTTGTTCAGATTCAGCGCTCAGCAGACAGCGCACGGCACCACATCACCAACGGCTTCCTACACGTTACCTTGGCTCCAAAGAATGGCTAAATCGCCGGGGTTTCACAAGACCTGGGCTTCTCTGACGCTGCCCTTCCTGCAGGAGAGGAGCTGAACCGCAAAGTCGGGCGTGCGCCCCTGCAACGTTTGGGTTNACGCGTCAACACACGCATATTTTCCGCCGGCTGCCCCGGGCGGCGATTGGCCGGCTCCGCTGTCGTCACGGAGAGGAGGGAGGAGCCTCTGCGCGTCACGGGCCGCGGGTCCGCGCTGGTGGCGGGAGGGCGCGAGGAGCTCCTGGGCTGAGCGGCTTTTGGGGCAAAACGCGTGGATCCTGCACGCAGGCAGCGGCAGGGTGTGGGGCAAAGTCCGCGCAGTCAGCACCTGCGGGGGGTTCCGTGGGAAGGATCCCCAGGCAGGCTCCGCGTCCATGGGCAGGGTCTTCGCGCTCAAACCCCTGCTCCCCGTTTCGGGGTGAAAAGGGAGGAACGGCCTCCTTGGGAAGCCCAGGCAACAGGGAAGGGTAAGGAGCCCTAATTCTATCTCCTACACAGGCACTGTTCTCATGCAAGAATTCACAGGTTTTGGCCAAATCGTTTCGACACTTTTCCAACTTTAACTTTTGCAAGCTTCATATTTTCCATGGAAATTAGTTCTACAGAAAAAAAATATGAATAATTGCTACAAGAAAACACCACTGGTTCAACCATTCCCATGGCAAGTGTTCTGGGCTGGCAGAGCCAAGTTCAAGCCCACAGTGCTGCTTCCATTCTACCACTTTCCTCATAACTGACTTCAGTTTCCAGCTACTGAAAACCTGAAAATGTACAACAGGCATCGTTTGCTTGGTGTCTTGGCAGGAGCAATGCATGGCATTATGGTAAGCAACAGAGACCCACTGCGAACAAATCCTAGTGTCCATTTCACACTGAAATGTTTGGTGTGTCAGGTATGGTGCTAAGGCAGTGGTGAAGCAAACCTGGCAGATGGGTTGTTACAACATCACAGTCTTTGACCATCTCAGCTGGCACTTTTATCACGTTCTCTAAATCACATTAATTCTCAAGCCTGAGATACACTGCAGTGTATCAGGAAGAACTTTTTCACTGTGAGAGTGACAGAGCACTGGAACAGGCTGCCCAGAGAGGTTGTGGAGTCTCCTTCACTGGAGACATTCAAACCCCGCCTGGATGCGTTCCTGTGTGATGTACTCTAGGTGACCCTGCTCTGGCAGGGGGGGTGGACTAGATGATCCTTCGAGGTCCCTTCCAACCCTAGAATTCTGTGATTCTGTGATTCTGTGCCAGTATCCCAAAAAAATAACTCAACTTTAAGCTATATGTGGCAGAAGGTGTTTGTCAAATGAGTAACACTTGGATTACAAGCAAATGGCAACCTTCACCTAGCCTTAGGGGTTAAATAAAATCTGTATTGCACAAAATTTATTGTTAGCATGACACAGAGCTCCCACCTTTTAACACAATTTAGATGCAGACTTTTTTTTTACCAGTATTTGCAGGATGATTTGATATCAGGATAAAGACATGAAAAAACTTGTTTCACCTGCAGCACCAATTCTGCCAACCAAGACTCTTAGCTTCAAGTTATTTGAGGTATACAAAACTGCAATGACTACGTGTGACAGACAGGGAAATAAATAATAAAGAATAACACTGCAGTTACAGAGTCAAAATCCAGGAAGTAATAAGATTAAAGTTATCCTTTGCTTCATAGATCTAACAGAAAAGTTATAAAATGAAATAAAATATGCTTGCATTTTGCAAAACCATTCACTTACATGTCTTCAGAAGATAAAATACTTTTCTCCATTGCAAGTTTTCAAGTGGAACCCGTGTTAATTGCAGACAGATAAGACCGTTGTTCTGTCATGAGTTGTCCCAGATATCAGTGAAAATGTTGAATTGGCAAGGGAAATTTTCACAGTACAGCATTATTAGGAAAAGAAAACATTACCATTTTTTTCCTTTGAAAAAATGGAAGTGCCTTCAGATCATTAGAAATGAGGAAAAAACTAAACAATACTTCAATTTAAAAGCCATCTCCCAACTCCTTAAAAAAGTTCCCAACAAGGTGGAGGAATATATTTTATGTTACAAAGTCAATAAAATAGACTAATATTTGCATATGTTACTATGGGTATGAAACTTGGTAGATTTTTACCTAAATTCGTTCATACTAACAATACAGTAAAAATGGGTGACAATACTCCAGCTAAATTCCTGGTTGGCATTTTATGTATGTACATATGCCTGTGTGTGTAGATGTTTAGATATTTGAGAAATAACAATGGACAACCCTGAAAAATGTTTGCTACTTTAAATTGCATGGTGCTGATTTGCCTTTAATCTCTTTTGGTTTGTATCTTTTCAGTACTCCAGCGTCAACCCTTGCTGACTAGATAAAATACAGACACAACACACTGGAATTACATTTGGCAGAGAAAGGAAAATAGAAGTGAATTGCTTTCCATTATGTTCTTTAAACCAGACTAAATTGCATAATGGACGAGATACTCTGAAGAGCAGACTTCATTATGTGAAGTAATTTATATTTCATGCAATTAGTGGGAATTTATATAGAAAATAATATAGTCTACTCACTTTTTAAAAATTTTTTTCCTTATTACTCAATCAATTATAATGATGATGGCCTTAATACTTTCCAAACAGGGCATCCTGGAACAACAGGAAGAGTCACAGAGAAGCCATGAGAAAATATAAGAAATAATACAGCCATTTATCGTAAGATATCAGTATGTCTGAAAATTTCCCAAAGGGTCTGAAACAAACACCAATAAAAATATTTGTATCTGAGCAAGACAGGAACAGACCTGATATAATTACTTTGCACATATTTTTGTAACCATCATTCCAGCTAATAACTCTTCCGCTACTGTTGCCCTATTTTGCTTCCTTCAAAACTCTGGGTGGGATCCTATTGGAAGGTCAGCTTGGAAGCAGCAGAGGAACAATAAACAAACCAAGCGTATGAAAAATGCCTTAAAAAGCATCTCGGATGGGGTGAAGGTGAGAGGTCATCAATTGCTAGAACTTTTTTATTTTTACTGTTTATTGTAGCTCTTTTGCTTGTGGAGAGAAAATAAATGAGGGAAATCCATTTCACGATACATTATTTTTACTTCCTAGCTTGCTTTTCTGAAAGTTTGGAAATGTTTGTTATATGGCTTTTCCATTAGCAGTGTTTCCTTTCTCCTGTGTGTTCAACAGTAATGTTAGGTTCACGGAAGACTTTCTTATGACAACTTGTTTTGGTAACTGAAGATTTAAGAACTGGACTATTCAGCCCCTGAAATCAATCTAAGTTTAACACCATTCAGTTGTTGTGAAGGCATTAATTAGGTAATTTATATATTTATTTTTTAACATTGCCTTGGTAGGTGACATCCTTTTGCTTTGCTCTACAGATCTGCATGCAGAAACTCCAATACAGCATACCTTCCAAACAGCTGAAAGGATGTCAGTAACAGAATTACCCTCTGGGTTGAGGAACTTTACTTTCCTGAGAAAGAGAAAGGTTACACTGAGGCTGAAAGGACCGTGTGCCATGTTTTCATTACCATTTCTAATGGACAGCCAGAAGACAGAAAAGATTATGTTGCAGCTAAAAACACAGTTCAAACATGTACAACCAGATTTCCCTTTGAAGCTGGAAGTCTTCCCAGGAAGATGGATATGGCTGCAGCTGAGGCAACAATAATTTTTCACTCAGTGAAATATTTCCACACATTCCAAAGCTGGACTAGTTCAAGCAAATTACACAGTGTTAATGACATTTCACTGTGTGACCACCTGAAAATAGCTAGTGGGTTTTTTTCCCAAAAAATTCTATTACCTTGCAATTATGCTTCTCAATAACAGAGATTGGTAGGAGAAATGTCAAAACCTCTGAATTAGTACCAAGAGAAGGAGAATTTTGAGACTGGATCTTGGAACTCCGAAACACAATAAGGATGTGGAAAGTGTCTTCATGTGTGGATAGAAAAAGAACAAACCCAGTATTTAGAAGAAACAATAGAAGAACAAATTGCAGCATGAAGATGGAGAGATGATGAACTTTCCAGAAAAAAATCTTGCATGAAGAAGAATTTTAATTAATGCATTGAATTTCTCTCTCTTGGCTAAAAGAGGTATCATCGTTAGTTATGAGAGACATCTATACATAAATTTTTCCTGTGAATGGTTGTGCAGTGCTTTAGCCTTTAGTCATGCACTGTTCACTCCATCACAAAGGAGGGAATTTATATTGCCCTGGATACCACGATTAGTTTACACTCCCTCTTCAGGACTGTTCTTGCAGTACATTGTGACCACATTTATTGGCCTGCCTTTCCAGAAAGCAGCCTAAGAGTCATCACTCCTCACACACTAGAGCTCTCTGCTGCAAGTTTCCTCCCCTGACTGCCAAGAACATCAGATGAATTGGATTTGCAGAAATCCAAACTCCTCGCCTCCAGCTCAGGGCAGTCCAATGCTTCTCTATACAGACTATACATTTCTTCCAGCCCCCTCGGAGTGGCTGACTCATTGCAGCCTCACTCAATCTGCCATTTCACTCTCTCGCACTTCTCGTTACATCCCACATAGGCAGCCACCACTGCCAAAAGCGGCCCCAAGAGCTGGAATCACCTTGTCTCCAAGGCAGCCTGCTCTACTCTGCTATGGTACTGCAGAGCCGTCGATGAGCCGTGCCCCTAGCCTGCTACCATCAGTACCTAGATGCAAACTGGAACAGCAGCACATCAGCTGCAGCTGCAGGGGAGCAATGAAAACAATGAGTGTACTTCAGAATGAGGCAATTTTCTTGAGAACAGATGTTCACCCTTCCAGTCAGCACAGAGAATGTCCTTTTTTTCCACACATCTTTTTCACCTAGTATACATCCTTCACTTCATAAGGGTCACATCAAGAAAATGATAGATAGTGAGGGCCTCCAATAATGCTGAAAAAGCGTAACAAAACAATAACATCAACAAATTGATGCTGTATAAAGTGGATTTAAAACAAGGAATATACTACCAGAGGACAAACTGTTAACTGATGTATTAAGTTCTCCCTCCCTTCAAATCTCCAAATCAAGTCCACCTGACTTCAGGAAAGACAAGCTTTAGGCTAGCTGCAAAATTAGCTGGATGAAATATTATGGCCCATATTACACAGTAGGTCAAACTAACAATCTGTTGATCCCTTCTGGCTTTAAATTCTATGAGTCATGTAATTCTTTCTAAGTGGTCCTCACAGGGATTTAAGCCTCAGTGACTCAAACCCCTACCATTTCCATTTGCAGTTACATGTTGAAGTTTTTTAATTTTTTTATTTACCAGCCTCTCAATTCCAATTTTGCCACAGCATTCCCCAGAAAATGGGTTTCTAAGTAGAATAGCTACAAGTGATTCCCTATCCTTTGCCTTTTTCCATCCATTAACTACATTGGAAATAAAGAAGCCAGGAATAAAGCCAGCAGAAAGGACTGATTTCCAGTTCTTCCTTAAAAATCCCTCCTAAGCAAGATCCAGAATTTAATTACAGCCAAAAAAAGACAAGAACTGCATTTAAACCAGTTTTTATCCCATACTTCTAAGCCAAGATGTCACTAAAACAACAGCTGCATATTATAAATGTGACATGGGATCTAACATCTCTCTGCACTCAACCAAGCAGCGAAGAAAGTCAGAGATTCTCCAGTCTTCAAATGGGTCTGAAAACACTTGAAGTTTTCCAATGTGCAGTCTGTCAAGGCACCAGAGTAAGCTTATGCCAAACATGTAAAACATTCGTTGAGGTCTTGCCTGAGAACATGGATTTATACCCTGAATGCGGCCAAGCAAAGTCTTCGTCTGAGAAGCAGAGAGTGGGCGATTTGCAAGATCAGCGGTCTCTTTGTGTTAATAAAAAGTGTAAGCATCTGTCACATCAGTCACTATCTCCCTGTCTTCTGTCTGCCTCCTCTTTTCCATTTTGTAATCTTTCCTTGTCTCTTACTTTTTTCTGTATCACTTTCCATTTATATTCTATATCCTCCTTACAATTGACTTTTCTAATGCTATTTTCTTCTTCTGGGGCAAACCTGCCAGTGTCAACTTCCTTTTTCATCTTTTCTCTTTTCCCTTAATTTGCTTTCCCTCTCATTTCACTTTTCAGCACGCTCTTCCTTTTGTTTTCATTGCCCAACTGCACTGTTTGAGCATTTTCTTGCTTTTCTCAGCCTCTCATCTATTTCACTCATATGTTCATTTTCCCAAACATCTACACTTACCATCCATCTTTGTCAGGGATACTCTTCTAGATGCCTCTTTTCTTCAGGCACATATCCATTTATTATTCAATATGTGTGAATAACCTGTAACTGGAAGTATTGTGTTGGACACCTAAATCACCCATGCAAAAAACACTTCCAGTTCTCCTTTGGTATTTCTTATACTTCCTCTCAGTCATCCTCTAGATTTCTCTCAGCCTTTCTAGATACCACCACAGTACACAACTTCTCTAGGATTTTCCTCATAATTTTGTACTCAGTTTTTGCTGCTGGAGAGAAGTAGAGGAGCTGAAGACACAGCATGGGAGCCATTTCCAATTGGCATTACCTGCTTAAGTCATCCTTCGTGCCTGCTGAGATGCAGGACCAGTAGCTGCACCCCTCTCTTTCTTACAGCCTGATCAGGACATGTAAGGAACACAACAGATCTGGCTGAGAATGAGAGGGGAGCTGAAAAGAGATGAGGTGAGAGGTGTACCACAAGGTTTCTGAGAAAGTAGGGGCCAAGATACTACAGGAGAAACCAGAGAGTCTGCAGGGGCATAAGTGGCCATAAAAGGCTCCTGAAAATCAGAGGTATGGGTGAAAGGAAGGGACACATCCATCTCCTGTAGGAGGGGGAGCCTCACAGTTCGAAGAGTCCCATTAATCTTCTTGCCGTAACTGGACTTAAAGCTGTAATAATAGAGGACAATGAAGTTAATCTTATACCCATTTTCTTCTCTGAAGTTTATCCCCACGTATTGACCTCTCTCAGTACCTCCACAAGTATCTTCCCTTCCTGTATCCTCCTCAGCCCTCTGTCTGCATATTAAACTGGGCAGCTCACTTCACATTCCCTAAGCTCAGAGGATTTCCTCAGTCCTTCCAAGTCCTGTATGATGCAAGCAAGCCAGACAAACATTTAGCCCTCGAATGTACTTATGTGGCCTCTTGTTTTCCCCTTGTGTGGCTCTGAAGGGTTATGAAAATAAGAGGCCAAACAAATTCATGCCAGCAGTAATTCCAGCCCCACCCTGCAGAATGGGCAGACGCCACATGGCCCAAGGAACAGCCAAATTTCATGATTACACTTAAACAAATGTTGATGGTTGAAAAGACTGCTCTGTTTCCCCCAGCCTTTCTCTCTCCTCATGTTCCTTCACTGCAGGGGGCTATCAGCACCTTGGATAACTTGGCTGCAGCATGACAGGAGGAGACTTCAGCTGTAGGAACAAAAAGTTCCTTTAAAAACTTGAAAATACCCACGTAACAAAGCAGCGTTAGTAAACAGGATTTCAGCCAGCACCACAATGCTTAATGATTTTGGGGGTTAAGAAAAGGCACAGATGAGGTGGGAAGAACCAACTGTTTTTCCAGATATTTTAAATTCAATGTTTGCCAGGAGCTGCAGGAGGGAGCCACAAACAGTAATATTAATAACAAAAAATAAAGGATTTAGAACAGTATTTCACTTAGTTTTGCAGGCGGTTTGGGTATTTTGTTTACTCTGCTTTTTTTCTGGACTTGGCTGCAGGTACCTGTATTATTATCAAGACACTCATGATAGGAACTTATAATTGCCTTCTGCTGAATTGTTCACTAGCTGTGTGAACACCACTTTTCTGTGTCTCTTTATCTTCTTGTAGTTTTGCTCATCCATAATTCTAGGGCAGACTTATACACTCTGCTTCTGACTGTATATGAACAGCACTTTTAGGTATTACCAGAATTAAACAGGAACTTCCATGATCCGATAGAAAAGTGGAATTTTTGTTACCTGCTTCAGAAACGAAAAAGGAGATACAGCCTATAAATGAAACATACTTCTAAAATTACATATATTCAACAAAAATGCAAGACTATGCTCAATCCCTTTGTTTTCTGAGAACTGAGACTATGATTTGTTGCTCAGCCATTTCACTTTAGCTTCACCATGCACTGTGATTTGAATGCTGTCAATACAGATAAAACAGGATGAGATGTTATTTTTTAAAGAACTTTGCATAGTCAAATGATTTAGAAAAGTTTACTCTACATTGTTTGGAAATCCAGATGAAAATTTTGCAAATCATATCTCTGTGGTTTGTTTTATATTTTTTTAATGTCAAATACTGTATTTCTTTCTTTCTTTTATTTTTTTTATTGAGTTACTAAAGAAACTTGCAGTGTAGCTCAGATCTCATTGTAACTCATTACTATTACTTCATCTTGAAGTTGCTTGTATTACAAAGAACAAAAATATTAACAACCACCTTGTAATAGGTAGCTGCCAAACTTTAAAAAGACTATGACTCATTTGCATTTTCAACTTCAGTATTTTTTTGGAGGTGGAAATGGGGCTCATGTTCTTATTGGCTTGGCATCAGTTATAGGCACAATACCATGATGAAAAGTTTTAAGCCTATTAATAAAACATGAAAGTTCTTTGACTGCTAAAGACAGTGTGTAAGTTTGGCACTTTTGGATACACACTCAAGTGAGATTACTTTTATCTTTCACATCTGCTTTTTCCTTCTCACCTCCCATCATTCCCTCTGCTACTTCTCTTTTAGCATGGATTGCCAGTGGCAGACTCTTGCAACTTTGCCTTCAAGATGCTTGAGCAATAGCAGTGTATCAAGATTTCATGGACAACAATGCTGTTTAACTCCAATATTCTCCTTACAGATAGCAAGACAGCAAGCATCAGGAAACCAAGTGGCATGAGCATAACACATTTCTCCATATATTCCTCACTTGATTATATGTGAGTAGTGGATCTGTACACTGGTTAACTGTGCCACAGAAGGTGGGACAGTGCAGCTGGTTCTCCTTGAGTTATCTTGGGGCAAAGTGCAGGAATAATGCAGCAGTTTTTATACAGAAGATAGCGTAGACTTGGACTGGGATTATCTCAGTGGAGAGCCAGGCCTGTTTTTATTGCCCCACACACCCCAAAGCAGTACTGTGGAACCCTCTGGAGATGCACCCAAGGGGGTCTTCTTTGTTAGCACCAGGCCAGGGGATTTTATGCACCCGTGTTCACGCCATGTCAAGTGTGATCTGGCTCTTACTGTGCTGCAGAGCACTCTGGATTCCTAGAAAGCTTGCTAGCTCTGTTGCAATGTAGTGCACTCAGGGAGTCAGTTCAGGTCGGGCACTGTGTCTGAATGAGTAAACCTGCCTCCAGCTTGGAGTGTCAGGAGGGTGCAGTGCAAAGATACTCCTAGGTCTGGCCAGTCTTATGAGAACTGGTTTCGTGACTGCTCCCAGTACTTGCATCATCTATGTTTGCCTACTATTGGGAAAATGCTTGTTTCTTTCCGTCAGATAATGGAGAATTCACCGTAATTATTTTTGGCTAGTGTACTGCTGCTATTCAAAGCTATGAGCTATTTCAAAGTGGTGTAATACAGAATAGGCTCATGCTGGTGTATGGTTCCTTTGTTCTGGAGAAAATGGTGTTACTGAAGGTCAGACTAAGAGATCAGAAACCCCAGTAAATATCCTTTCAGCCTGACACAAGGCAAGAGGTTTTACCAACGTTACCTACATGTCACATCAGTGTCTTACCACTGGGGCAGGCAGCTTCAAAGGAAGGGCTTCTTTCCATTCACACTCAACCTACTCTGCTCAAAACACATCAACAGCTACTGGGACAGAAGGACTTTCCAGTCTGGCAGTGAAGATGACTGGCTTATGTAACAAAGCAGGATCAGGCCAACAGGTTGAGAGCAGAGCCATCTCAATACTTCTTAGCCTGCTGAGCAGGGAGGCCTTCTTTGCTTCAGACTGTTCAAACCACAACTCCTGTGACCTGAGGAAGGCAACAGATCTGCACCTTCCATATCATTGGCTGCTCTGGACAATTCACATTAAAAGAAATGCCATCAGCATTCACTGTCTCAAAAGTATGTGAAACACCTGCATGATTTCTTTGCTGGAGGGGAAAGACAGAAACAAACAGAAAGTTATTAAATGCAGTTTAATCTGAACAATACATACATTTTTACTTTTTTTGTTCAACAGAAGATGAAAACATCTTTTGTTCAATAGAAGGTAAAACAATATAATACTCGCTGTGTGATTGATGTTTAAATGGCATAGTAACCATCATCTTTTGTCTCACATGAGTATCGCTACCACTGGATTCTTAGGGCTACATATAATGACTTCTGTGATCACTGTTTACAGGCCTCTCTTTATGTTATATACCACAATGAATAGAAGCTACTTTTCTCCATTTTGTGAACAAAGGCAAAACCCCAATCCTTTCCAAAATCTAGCCGCTGGACTCTAGCCAGGTCTTCTGGAGCAGTTTTGTTACAAAAAATGTGAAACCTGTTACACTGGCATAACATGAGAAGACCCTACAGAAATTGAAATGCCAGACTAGCAAACTGGAATTTGCCTGTGTTGCTGACTGAGGAGGGAGAAGGGGGAAACCAGCACACATTCCTACTGCAAAAAGAAAAACCTGGTTATGACTTAGACAGGGGAGAATTTTTTCCAACAGTTCATCCTAGTGAAACTAAGACACTCAAATCATGTTGCCAAGGTCATTGACATTTTTGTTTATCTGATCCTTTAAGGGAAATTGCCAAGTTAAAAGTTCTGGGCTGTATCCTCCATGGGGCAAACTGCTGCAGATCCAGCATAGCCACTGGAGGCACTTAACAGCACCACAGGTTTCACACTATTTCTTAGAACTTCTTTTCTCACGTTAGGGGTAAAATATTTGAGCTTTGCATTACACCCAGTTTTCATAATCTTTCCATTGTTGATTTCTGAAAGTCAAGCTGTTTCAGGCATTCTTAAATGTAATTCTATAGCTGCATGGTTACAGCAACACTGGGCTGTAACTTCCTGTCACTTGCTATCTCCTACTTACATTCCCAATCAGCTCTTGTTAAAAGAGCTTTTCCTCCTTTCATGCACCCCCTGAGATACAGCAACTGTCTAAAGCCTAAAGATCACATTTATTAAATGTTGAGTCCATGTAGGGTGTAACCTCTCTACAGAACAAGCTGCACAAAAACATCCTCATTGTTTTTACAAAGGGCAACTGTATGCTGGAAGCAAGCATTTGAAAATAACTTCTTACTCTAGTTAGTGCCATTTTTGTTATTCTAATGTGATGACTTCCTTCCATGGTTTAAAAAGAATGGTATTTAAGTCTAGCAAAGTATCAGTGTTAAGCTCTCCTTATTTGCTTTCTGAGTGGAAAAGCATTCCTTGATGGCCAGTAAGGAGAGGTACAAAGAGAGTCCCAGATTCACTGGGTGCAAATTCAACCAAGCAGCCAGTGTTTCATACTCTCTTTTGCTTCAGCATTTCACAGGCTTACAGGGAAACAACAGACCAGGTTCGGAGAAGAGTCCTAGGGTTAGAAGTGATTTGACTTTTCAATAAAATAGGGTTTTAAGAAGAAGGCTATCTCTAACAAGAATTCTCCTCTTGTACCTTTTGACTCTAGTCCCCCGCTTGAAATGTAAGCTCGACCGGGCACGTATTCTCTCTGCTATGACCAGGGTATAAAGGAGCATATTCCTCAACTGAAACATGCTGATGGTAGTGATATGCTGCCATTAGTAAAATATAAAATGGTTGTCAATAGTGCAGCATGATAGATCCTGGTAATATTCCACAGGAAAACTTTTGTAGATTATCACTTCCACATCTTCTTCCCATCAAGAATAGGGTCCAGTTTCCCTCAAACACATAGAGCTAGTCATCAAAGCCACTGTCATTTTATGCCTGACCTCACTATTGCTAAATAAAACATTTTCCTGTTTTGGAAAACATTTGGCTATTCAAAGGACAGAGACCCCAGCAGTCCCTTGAAGTAGCCTCACTGTGAAATACAGCTCAAGGGAAAAGTATACTGAAGGTTTAATAACAAACATATTTAGAAAACAGTAACTAATCACATGGGAAACAACATATTTCCAGCACGTTACTCTATGCAAGATTTTTTGTTACAGAGAAATTACTAAATCAAAGTGTTAATAATTAAGAGAGAGACTTCTTTTATGACTAAAGGTTCTCCTTAATGAAATTACACATAAGATCTAAACAAAATACAAATTTTATCAGACAGCTCTGTCTACAAACAGCCCCTGAACGTCCCTAAAATATCCAATAAACTCTTCTCCAAATTTACTAGTAGGCCATGTCCATTAAGCAGTCAATTTTTGCTGTTCCCCTGACAGACTGCTTACGGCAAATTTTACTGTATTTCCTTCCCTTCTGGTATTGACTTATAACAAAAGAAAAATATTTTTCCCTGTTTAATGCATTTTCCAAAATTACATCAGTACCCATCCACTTCAAACAATTTCTAACAAAGACTTTGTCCAGCTGGGTAAACAAAAAAGATTTTACATATATTTCATTGAGCATTTTTTACTTTTTTATTGTGAAATATTAAGGCAATACATCTTGCCAAAATCCATCATTACCTAGATGAATAATTATTTACATGTTTAAGCTGAGGTGTAGGTGCTCTTACTGTCACAGCAGAAGTCAAGAAAAACATCCTGATGTATTGAACTTGCAACCTCACATGAAAATAGGGCATCAGTATGCAACACAGTTTAATGGACTTATATAGCAGCCCTAAGGCAACATGTATCTGAAAAAATAAATACTGATTAAACAAAAAAATAAACTGCTCATGCTGATACACCTGTCATAAAGAGAAAGATGAGCAGCATAATGTATCTTAGCTTGTTCTCTTTTTCAGCAGATTAAAGAGAGATCATTACCAAAGTCAATGAACAGATTTCCTGAGTGCACAACTATTCCCAAACAAGTAGCAGCAGAGGCAGCCAACTCAGTGCCCCCTAAGAGAAAACTGTTTTCATCCCCAGCTGTTGCGGGCATGCACTTTGAATATGCTTAGAATGAAGCTTTAAGCACAGACTTCAGGTTTTTTATTTATTTTAATTAAAAACATAAAATCCAAGGAAACCAACCCAATATGAGCCATTCTTTCTTTGGTGCATTAAGTAGATTTTGTTTAAAGCTGCATTGGATTTTGACTGACTTCATTTGATGTTAAGAAAAGGAAAGCCTGTTCCTGAAGAGAAGATGAGTGGCAGGGTGGGCATGGGAAGAGTGCTGCTGTTTATGGACTGGTCTCAGCCGCTGATTCCTTTTTTTTTGTTTGTTTTTAGTTTTATTTTTTTAAGGACATAAAGACAGCTGAAAATAAGTTGACAATACAGAGGAAAGACCTCATTTGACTTGTTGCATAGCCCTGAAATCCTCTTCAAACCACATCCAGTTTTCACTTACATTGTCATGATCTCAGTGGAGTAAAATTTTCTTGTGATGTGCTGCTATTCACTTGAGAAAATTGAAGAGAAAGGAACCCTTCCTCTACTGATTTTTAAGCACACTGACGAGGGCTTATTGCTTGCCAGAGTTATCCTGACTGCAGTGTCTCACCACAGAAACTCCATGGACTCCAGTTCTTTTGGAAGCTGCAATGTAAATCAGCAATTATTCATTATGTGAGGTACCAATTAAGCTTGTGTGTTTCTTTATGTCAAGGTTTCACTTTTCCCCAACGACATGTGTTAGACCATCACAAAGATGCTGTAGCTGATTCACAAGTGTGTTGCACAAGAGTTTTGTGTCTTGCTCCTGGGTGGTCTTTACAGTCAAGGGTCATTCCTCTTCCAATGACAACTGAGACCTCTCCATGCCACCATAACACAGTAATATGTTGTGGTCAGGTAGCCTTGGCTAACAGCCAAACTCCCACCCAGCTACTCACCACTCCCCTTCCAGCAGGACTGGGAGAGGAAATAGAGTGAGAAAGTTCATGGGCTGAGACAAAGACAGAGAGGTTGCTTGCTAGTCACTGCCACAGGCAAAACAGACTTGACTTGGGGAAAATTAATTTATTTTATGGCCTATTAAAATAGATTCAGATGATGAAAAACAAAGACAACCAATAGAACCACCTTTCCATGCTCCTTTCCCAGGCCCACAATCACTCCTGACTCCTCTATTCCACTCCTCTATCCCACACTTTCCCAGAGGTACCACCAGCATGACTGATGGGCTCAGCTATGCCCTGTGGCTGGAATGGCTGTGGCCACCCTGGGTCTCTCCTCACAGAGGCCACCCCTGCAGCCTCCTCCTTGCAAAAACCTTGCCACTGACACCCAGTACAAATGTACACCATCAAATTTCTTAGCTGCACAAAGACATGCTTGCCATAATGCCTGTTTTGCTGTTTTATTGTGTGCAGTGACACTATGTAATGCAAAAAATTTGTGACTGGAATGTGCTATAAAACTTACAGTTTACTAGTGTTGAAGGTTTCTAAAGGTACTCTTCACGTTTTTCTTTTCAGCGAATTTGTCTGCAACCCTCTCATTACGCAAACTCTTAGGCTGAGCCAGGTGTGAAGATTAAACAGAAAAGAAAATTAAAAAAAAGGAAACAAATACTGTATCTACAGCAATTTAGTCATCTAAACAAAGAAGATGGCAGCCAGATATGTATGGATATGTAAGTGTGTGTTCTTGTATATATGAAAAAGAGAAGGATGAAGAAAAATGGGGAGAGGGCGAGAGCATGAGGAGAAGGAGGAAGGATAACTTGGCAGCTTGCAAGCTCCTGGCATTATGAGGCAATGCAAACAGCCACAGATGCAGTTATTTATTGCAAAAGAAAATATATCTGTTAGTGCAGATTGAACTACTCACACAGTGGTCATTTGCCTGTAACTTACCCAGTTGATCTGTACCATAAACGATCCCTCCATTTCTCTGCTGGAGTGCCAAAGCTGGAAAGAACATAGAGGTAAAATAGAAAGGATTAAGGGAGTTGTATTGCATTTCAGGTTTGGAAAGCAATTTATAGTGTCAGATCTTGGCTGAAAACAAGCAATCTTTTGTGGACAGTGGTGGTTAAAGCATATAGGGTTCAATCTGTTACAACACATCACAGAAAAATCAGCATCCCTTTGAGATTACACCTATAACAAGTATTTTAAAGAAAGGAATTCTAAAGGCAGCTACGGAAATTGCAGACTTTAAAACAAGTTCTGAACTCTTGAGACTAGTAATCCTTCCTGTAACACCCGCTTAATACTTAATGGCCTGAGCTTTACACAAACTGTGAGCAATAAAATGCAGTGTATCATGTGGTCAAGGAAGCAGAAAAATCTGCCATTGGGAAACTTCTGAAAGTTAAAAATTATATATGTAATAGAAACACACTGTGGCTGCACTGGACCCTGAAGTGTGGTGAAGTAAACAGGGAAATGCTTTCACATTTAATTGTTTTTTTTTAAGCACATTAATATTTTCACAGGAAGTGGTTTCCAGTCCTCGTCTATTTTATTCTAGAAGATATTTATTTTTCCTAGTCTCCTTTTTCCTTGCCTTTCAGAACTTCATTATTTCTCAAAACAGAGCTAGACTAAAAATTACTGATAGGAGGAAATGAGAAAAAGGTATTTTTAAACAGAAAAAGAGGATATTTTTAGCTGATAGGTTTCAAGAGTGGTGCTGCCCTAGAGAAACCTGCCTGACAGTTTCCTACTGACCCATGATTTGGACTGGGTCACTCCATGTGTATATGAAATAAAACCTCTTCTGTTTTTAGTACTTACTGGCACACAAAGAGAGAGGCAGTAGATCAAGTACAAACTATTTTAATTCATTTTTAGAGAGTGCCTGCAGGTCAGGAAAGGGGTGAATTAGCTAAGCACTGAGAGGATTCTGCTATGAATTAATCTGCTGGAGGAAAGGCAATATAAAACAAGACTGTCAACCTTTTACATTTCATAGCAGTGCAGTTGTGATTTACCTGATTTGCCAGAATGTTTACAATCAAAAGAATGACTTTATTAAAGTAGTGATGATTTTTTGGGTCAGGGATTTCTGTGCCTTCAGCTCTTACTGAAACCAAAACAGAAACACTTTCTAAATACAGATGAATAATTAAATTGCTAAGTAGTATTTTTACTTAGCAACTGAATTACTGTATATTGTATAGAATTACTTATTCACTAGTCTTAGGCATAATGTGGTACCTAGTTTTAATGAAAATCGACCATTTCAGCTTTTCCAGTTTTTGTGTTTCTATACCTCTTTTTCCTGTATGCAAGGAAAGAAGCAAAAATTAATAATATGTATATGGCATCATGTCCTGTCCTAGAATGAGGCTAAAGAATGGTAGCTGTGCTAGTACAAGACTATGTGCTCCAACATTTCTTGCTTCATGTGGTTTATTGGAGAGCTTCCCTATCTCTTCCTTGTAGATCTAGCTAAACCAGGTGTGTTTTGCTTCACAAATAATATCTCATCTTTGACTGTAAACTGCCATCATACTTGGGAATAATGTTCTTTTCCTGTAAAATTGGACAGTCAGCTAAAGCAAATAATGTTTTAGTTCATATTTTGGAAGTGGTTCATATTGACTAAAAGTCTGTAATGGCAGGGCCACCATATGCAGCACCCTTCATTGTCAGACTGTGGGAAGAGAATTGTCAGAAAGGTACTACAAAACAATGGGAGGATCATGGCCATTTAGTTGGGATGAAGTGGGTTTGATAGGATGGCTCAACAGTGATGCACACTTGGAGTGAGTTATTCAAAAGAGTAGCCAGAGAAAAAAGAAACAAAGAAAAAAAATAGAATACGTAATACCTTATGCTCTAAAACAGATTAATGGTTCAGAGAAAATGTCTACTTGGGATAACCACAATTGACCCAGAAGCATAGAATCATCTTGATTAGAAATCACAGATCACCAGACTGCCAGGAGATCCAAAAAAATCTAAGTACCATTTACGGGTATAATTAAAGCTTTAGATAGAGTTGTGCCTGGTTTTGACAATATAAAATTTCTTGATTTTCATTTGGGCTGGGAATATTTCAGGAGGTTTTAATTGTCTGACAATTAAAAACACTATTCTGCAGAGTTAATTATCTGTATGTATTCATATGGGTGAAGAAAAAGTGAATTATAAATACTATTGGCACGTCAGCCTCACAAAATTCTGTTCGCTTATATATGGTAAATATGCTGTTTTGACAAAAAAATAAATTGTAAGTAGTTTTTGTGTCAATATGATGCAAGTATAAAGGGGAATTTACATGGGTGTAGTTGTTACTCATTCATATTTTAACTTAGTTTTTATGCCAAGGCTAACATCCCTTCTTTCATGAACAGTTCTAGATATATAATGGCTGAAAGTTATTTAAACCCTAATTCAACCCTCATCTCATGTAACATACTGTACCTTGAACAGCACAGCACTTCCTACCTTTGTGCTGTATGGCAGGGTTAGTTAGCAGTGACTCCAGAGAAAGCTGTCACCCAATGAGTAATTGTCAACACACAGTGCAGTATTTTATACCAGTATTATTTCAAAAAGTTGGAGAGAGCTGACCATACATGATCTAACTTCCTCTGGACTACCTTTAAGATATTGCTTCTCATCTATTCTCTTATATTGAATTAGATAATGTGCAGAATTGCTTAATATTTATGGTTTCCTAAATACATTGAAAATCTTTTAAAAAGAAAAATATATGCCACTTTTTAATCTCCAGTGGGTTTTCTGATCTTAGCTAAATAAATTGTATCACTTAGAAATGAGCTTAGAGCACAAAATGCCATGAAAACGATAATGTTTTAAAAGCATAATTAAAAATCTGTGTATGGGTATTAATATGGTGCTACCATTTGAAAAATAAAATTATTTGCTCTTCCCCTCACACACACACCCCTGGAGGTAAGAGGAAAAAAGCAAGTGACTACCTTATGAATGAATAAATGGCAAGATGATGACAATATAAGCCATTTTAGCTTATAAACTTTATACACAGTAGAAACAAAATGGGAATTGGATGTGAAACCACACAAAGTCTTTGGGTGATGAATTTCAGTTGATTTCACCAGGGAACATTACTGTATTGATAGAAATTAAAACTACACCCTGAGCCTTAGTAGAAAAACTACTGTAGAGACACAAAGATTTACTGAAGGAAAGACAAAGTGATGCTTACCTTTCTAACAGTTTACTGCAATGCATTATATTTCCTAAAAAGCCATTAAGATTTTCATGGATTTTGAATACTTGACCTGTTCTGAACAAAGGGGGCAGATATTTAAAGAATAATCTAAGTGTATCCACTTCTGTAATATCTCTTTATTTCAATTTAAATGATAAGACTCTCCCACCTTGAACTTAAAAACATGTGCCTTAAATATTCACTCCCCCTACCTGACACCTGATGTAACCTCTTTTATAATCTGGTTGAAGACCAACCTGGTACAACATAGCATATGATGCCTAGTGAGTAGTGTATATTATCTAGTATACTAACAGTCCCTTTATTTCTTTAGTCATAAGGACAACCAAAAGTCCTAAGTCTTTTAGTGTTACCGTGTTATATAAAAGCCAGATTCCAGGATGTGGACATTTCCACTGAGACCTACCAGAAAGTCTGCTAAATCTGGCAGACAGATTATTTTGGGAGCACTATGAAGTTATTCTTTAGTCTAAACATTCAGTTTCAGTCTCATCCCATCACAAGTTAAAGAAAGACTGGGAGGTCCCGGAACCACCAACATTCCTCCTGGACAATTTGGGATCTGAATGGAATTATCTTCAAATGGAGAAGATTAATAAATAACATAACTAAAGGATAAGTGAAGTTTCAAGAATTTCCCAGTATTCTGGCTTTCAGGACAACACTGTATTGGTATGTTTCTGGGAGTCTACTGATTTGTGAGATCCAAAACTTTGCTCAAATAATTGTAGATCTTCATGTAATTGTTCTAACAAAATGAGTAACTGGTGATGGAGTGAACTAAAAATTACACATATGAGGAACTAGATTTTGCAGTATAAAACCCAGAGACTTGCATTCAAAGCATGAAAATATGAAATGATTCAGTACTATGTTTCAGTTGCACCCTCCAACTTGCTGCTGATGTGACCTTTATGAAGGTGACTTTGCAAGACACCTGGCTAGCTGGCTGTCCCTCCCGCTTCCTTGGCTTTGAGGGTCTTTCCCCAGGTGTGAGCCTTAAAAATCTCTTTTACTCCTCCAGCATTTCCATTTCACTGAAACAGACGACAGCAGATCAGAGAATAACTTTCTAAATGAAATGTAGCAATTTGCATCTTATATATACACACATGCACGCCAGTGTGGATACACACAAAATATACATACATATATATAAAAATCCACATAATAGTATCTGTTTGCAGTGAAGGCGAAAACAAACACCTGATATGTACAACAGAACATACACAGCAATAAGAAGCTTCAGACTGTACAGGGATTCAAGACTAATTCCTTGAAGTTTATCAACATGGGAAATCAGATCCCACGCTCCCATATAACACTGTTTACATGGAGTCAGGCTCCGAGCTACTTCTCTTTTCAATGTGTTTTCCATCTTGTGCCATTAAAGCTGTACTTAAAATTTCTTGTTATTCTGGCCCATAAACACAGGTTTCCTAATTTAAAATCCTGTACCACATATGCCACCTGTATAATGTATGCTGCCCCTACTAGTACCAGCATAGGATAGCTAAGGGGGACATACACCAAGAGGCTGTGTCTGGAGCAGTTCACCTTGGAAACACGTTCCTAACCTGCAGAAGTCAGCAGGCCACAGCCCTCCTGAGCACAGGGGTCTGCTGCTTTCAGACCACTGGGTTTAATAGGTGCTAATGGTTCTATCTTTTACTATTTTCTCAATTAGTTTCATAGGCGCTGCATTGTGCTCTCTATATTCTCCAGCATTAGTGAGTCCACAAGGTAAGCAAAAAGATATTTATACATTTTTTTAATGCAAACTTGGCAATGGTCATATTTTTTTTATTTCTCCCTAGTCCCTTTCCCTGCATCAGTCATGATTTTTAACCTCTGTCATTCCTCTACCTTCATAAATTTTTTCCTTTATAAAACAAAAGGTCTTGTTCTAAGGAACAAGCTCATCAAATTAGGACATGGGAAACTCTGACTTAATATTAAGAAAAATAATCTTACCATGAGGGTGGTGAAACACTTCAATGGGCCCAGAAAACATATGGGATCTTCATCCCTGAAGATATTCAGAACTTGTCTGGGCATTGATCTGAACAATCGGCTAAAACTGGGTCTCATATGTTTCATGAAGAAACGTAACACTCTGCCCTCTGAAAGAACCCTACCTGTAGTGACCTATTATCTCAAATGGCTTCCTTTTCTTGTAAGAGTTTAATGCAGGATGTTATCAAAAGCAATTTTTTAAATTCAAGTGTTGCCCGGGTTGCTGTAAGTATGTGCTGCACACAAATACCGCAACAGCACAGAGAGCAAACAGAGTTCACCGGGCCTGACCTGAGTGCTGCCTCTTAGCTTGCTTCCAGTGCACTGATGAGTTTGTTTGTACTACCTGAAAAAACATGTTCATGAATGATGTATTGGACTGGAAAAGGGAAAAAAAATGTTGGAGGAATGCACAGTGTTCTCAGGAGACCCATTTTTGGTATTTTAAACCAAAAAAATTACCAGATTAAACCAGGAGAGGGCAATGAGCACACAGAATATTGTTGATAGCTAGAAAGTCTAGAGTTCCTGAATGGTATGGTATTTTCCTCTTTTTAATCAAGGGGTTAGTATTTATTTGCCCCATCATCAGCTCTGAAGAAGCTGCATTTCTGAGGTTAAATATCATAATATTGCACATGATAGGTCTAAGGGTCTCTCAAAACAAAACAAAGGTTGCCACATCAATCTTGCTAAAGTAAAAAACAATTCAGAATTACTGTTGAGAGTTTCCTCTTGGGCTAAATGGAAGAATGTGTTTAACTGGACAAATTCCCAGAATTAATGCCACAGAAATTTGCATTAAAAAAAACAACAATCGGCATTTAGAAGTGGAAAAACCATTGCGAAGATTTGTTCTAAGAAATTGCTTTCTCAACAGTCTTCACATGAATGCACTCTGAGGTACTTCTTTTCCAATGTATGTTATTTTGAAAAAGCCTATTTAGTGCATTTTGATCTCTTTCAGAATGTTTAACATTTGGTGAACTCTGAAAAATCTATCTGTTCATTAACAAAATGAGGACAGCATTTGTTTGGTTTTCCCAGAAAGAAACCTTGCTGCTCCATGTGTTGCTGTTAGGTCCACTGCAGACATAAACAACAATAAATTGTCCTGCTGGATTGAGGCATATAATTTTCTTAGTTTTTTTTAACAGGAAACTCCCTTTAAAAAGACAGGGTAACTTCTAAGTTCAATGATGCTGTAACATAAAAAAAACAAAAAACAAAACAAAACCCTCAAAAACCTCTTTAGTTGCTTTGGCTGAAACAAAAATAACCTTTTCCCAAAGCAAATGAATAAGGTACATCATTATTCTCAGGTGTAAACAAGCACAGGGATTTAAAATGGAGTTTTTTTATAACTGAAGTGCAAATATGTTCCACCATAAAAAAAAAAAAAAATAATCTCCAGAAGCTTGAGTCCTGATTTTTTATTTTTCCAACTTAGTAATCTAGGTGGCATGTGTTGGATTCTGTGTTTGTCCCAAAGGTATTGGTTTAACATTTTATAACATAATATTTAAAGTCCTGAGGAATTCAGAATACTTTTAGTATTCATGGGAGCAAACAAACACATATTGCCTGCATACCTAATAGTCTAGTGGTTTACCGTAGTGAGAAACTGCCCACCACATTTTATGGTTTAACCTCGGTGCCTAGTTTTTTATGGGTTCAAATGAGTTGAGTTTGTTTTTCTCAAGGATATCACTATCTCACACTTAGCATATGTAGTTATAGCTGTATCATTTATGAAAACATGATTTCATGTTGTATGAATAACAACACAACCATATTCTGCCACAGAAAATTACTGAATTAAATTCTGTGTTCTTAAACAAAACAAACTTTATTATTTATGAGAGCAGTATTTTTATAATTGGGGTGCTTCCACAGTGAGCAAAATAAAAATGAAGGCTAATTTATCTCAATGGTATTTTTAAACCTAAAGAGATCAGAGATGCTCTCCAGATGCTGTATAGCCACCAGTGATTCAAAAGAACAGGAATGAATGCTCCAGTAGCCTCATTTTGCTTGCAGGATTCTTGGAAGCGGTACGTCTTGGTAAGGATTTGATCACACAGAGCATGGAGGTGTGCTAGACAGTCTGGAGCAAACTCACTAGGACTGCAGAGGTGAGACAGGACTGACTGGGCCACACTAACCACAGTGGAAATTTGTCCTTTGTTTCTGGCCTCTGTTTGGTATCTTCTAACCCCCCAAAAAGGAACCTGGCCAGTTTCTTCAGGTATGGAATATAGTTTACCTGATACATTTTAAGCCTGGGCAGATCATGCTGTAGGAGAGAGTACGTGGAACTCTGTGGTCCCCCAGTACCAGGCTTTTTTGAGCAGAGCCTCCACCCAGTATGCCTTTTCAGTAGAATGTGGATATTAAATGTATTTTTATAAACTACAGCTATGATCATGTGTTCTGAACATAAATTTTGAGTGGTGAAAGAAATTGAATTTTTTCAAGCAACGCAGTATTCATTCTGATTCCAGTGTTTAGAAAGCAAAAACCATGTAACAGAAGACACAGCAATTTCTCTGAATTAACGTGTTTGATGACTCCTTGAGAAAAATTTGTCTGGCTGTCTTCAGGTGCTTGAATATCAAAACTTCCCAAAATCCTTCTGGGAGGTCAGCATGTTTCTCTTCTCCTCAGCTGACACTCACTGGTGGTTTTCTCAGTCCAGCAACACTCCATAGTTTGGCATGAAGAATTCAAAGTTAGATAAATACATTTTTGGCACACCAGATGCTGCATCCAAAACTGCTCCTTTACAGCAGCGTGCTCCTTTCTCACAGGTAAAAAAACAGCAAAGGACAGTCACTCCAAAATAATGGAAGGGTTTATTTCAAAATGTGCTTCAAACCTGCTGAAGATCTTCAGCACAACTCCTTTATGAAGCAAGCAGCCATAAGGGAAAATTGAGGGTCCTTACAAAGGCGAGTGAACAAGAACAGTGAACAAATCTTTGCTCTTTTTTTCTTACTTCTCCAGTCACCACTTTTCATGCTTAAAATATGTTCATGCTTGTGTTGGTAGGTGCTTTCTTACTACAGGTGCTGTCCTGAATGACAGCCTTAGTGGAGGTGTTCAAGTCAAATTATAAATAAGGCATTGTTTTGTTTTGGTTTTTTATGGTTTTGTTTTACAGTGAAGGGAAAAGAACTATTGCATCAGCTGGCCTTGGGATGTGGTGTGCTCTCTATCATTTGACCTCTTTAATCCAAGATTGTCTTTCTAAAAAAGATATCTTAGCACAGTAACTAATTATGACCTTCATGCAGAAATTACTGGGTGAAATTCCATTGTCTGTGTTATGCAGAAGATCAGACTGTATAGGTCCTTCTTGTCTTTAAAATTTTGTAAATCCAAATTCCAATCCAAGTTGTAACACATGTAATCTTACTTACAGATTTCCCCAGAGGTTTCTATAAAAGAATGTTTCATTTTCTTTCTGTCTAACACTGCTCATTAACACGACTTTAACAGAGATTACAGGCTCTTCCTCAGTTAGTGCGAAGAGCAGTGATGGGAGACATTTCTATAACGTTTTGAATCTTCCATGAGGTAATGAAGACTAAAGTTACCACTTGGTATTGTTTTGCCTTTGGCAAATACTAACCTGTAAGGGCAGCACAGTAATGACAGAAAAGCAAATGGTAGTTTGAGAAAGACTGTATCTTGCCCTTCTTGATTAATTCAGGCATTTTATATTGTGTTCTGCTCCTACTTCCTACCAAAGTGAAATTTAAACTTTAATTAACCAAAGCTTTACAACAGGACAGTTGTGCTGTAAACATTTCTAATGCAAAGTAAAATGCAAAGCCAGAGCTACAATAAAAAAAAAATATGTGAAAAATATAGTATCTGGAGGAATTTTATTTCTTTAAAAAATGCATCACAGGACATATCTATTTTCATGGAAGTTTCTGTTTGGCTACCAGACATTAAACGTTGAGGTAATTTTAATGCTTTGAAATGACACGCACACAATTACTGTGTTAGACTTCAACTCAGATAGATTAAACCCAATGGAATGAAGCTGGCACACCTTGGCAGTTTCTGAGCTTACCCTCAAAGATTGGTCTTCAATTAGTAGCTGCCTGAGTCTGTTCACTTTGCGGAGAAAATAGTTTTTACCACCAACTTTTTTTCAGCTCATTAAAGCCAAACAAGCACTTTCTAAGTATATCACTATTCTTCTACTTTTAGTTGGTAAATAGTACAGTCATTGCCCTGGCCCATCTTTTTATAAACATTCTTTTCAATCTAATTGCATGATTTAAGGTTTTACTTCAAATACTTACTCAAATCATCTGAGCAATGAGAAGATCTAAAGGAAAATCTAATAATTATCTGTGGATGAAAATAGGAATTAGATTAGTATTCTGCTTCAAAAAGGATCTATACTGCTACAGAGATCAGTAAAAGAGTTCATAATATTGGTATGTAAGACAAAATATTATGATGAAATTTAGACCAAAGAGAAAACTACCATGGGTGTTTTATTTGAGTCGGAATTGCTGAGTGTCAACTTTGTTCAATAATACACACAGCTGCATGAGGGCTTTCACATGTTCTAAATGTTGCATCTGTTCAATACAGCATTCTGTATTCAGTGCTGCTCTTCATATTGCCACAGTGGCCAAAAGTAATAGTCATACTCAGTGCCCTACTGTGAGCATTGCTGAGCCTATACATAGAAAGCCATGATCCCTGCCCTGGAGAGCTTACAATCTGGCTTGAGAAAGGACATAACAAGAGGAAAAAAAACAAGAAAGTAATAAGGAGGAAAGATAATGGGACCAAGATCATATATTTGGATAGAATGAGGATACGAACAACACACAATTTCTCAATAGGTTTAGTGTTCTTGTCATCTTATAAGGAGGGCAAATAAATAAAGTCAGTTCTTCCCAAAACTCACTCAATTAGACTCTACTTTTTTCAGTCTTCCTAGAATACTTCTACTTAGCTATGTTTAGAGAAAGAAATGCTCAGCAGCCAAGAAATGCTCACCAGTCCAGACCATCACTTTAGGCAAACTGGCCTATCTCTACTGTTTTATGTAAGCTGATCTGTTTCAGGACTGGAAATGTACCTATTTTCATAGAACCATAGAATGGTTTGGGTTGAAGGTCATCTAGTTTCAACCCCCCTGCCATGGGCAGGGACACCTCCCACCTACTCAAAGCCCCATCCAACCTGGCCTTGAACACTGTCAGGGTGGGGGCAGCCACAGTGTCTCTGGGCAACCTGTGACAGTGTCTCACCACTCTCACAGGAAAGAACTTCTTCCCAATATTCAATCTAAATCTACGTTGCTTTAGTCTGAAGCCACTTCCCCTTGTCCTACCACTACATGCCCTTGTAAACAGTCCCTCTTCAGCTTTAGGTACTGGAAGACTGCTCTAAGGTCTCTCCGGAGCCTTCTCTTCTCCAGGCTGAACAACCCAACCCCAACTCTCTCAGCTTGTCTTCACAGGACAGGTGCTCCAGCCCTCTGATCATCTCCCTGGCCCTCCTCTGGACTCGCTCCAACAGCTTTGTGTCTTTTTTGTACTGGGGACTCCAGAACTGGACACAGTACTTCAGGTGAGGTCTCACAAGAGCAGCATAGACGGGCAGAATCACCTCCCTTGCACTGCTGGGCACCCTTCTTTTTAGGTAGCCAAGGATACAGCTGGCTTTCTGGGCTGCAAGCACACGTTGCTGACGCATGTCTGATTTTTCATCTACTACTGCCCCTAAGACCTTCTCCTCAGGGTTGCTCTGAGTCTGTTCATCCCCCAGTCTGTACTGATCACCCCAAACATTGTACTTGGCCTGTTGAACTTCATGAGGTTCATATAGGCCCAGTCTTCATGCTTATCAAGGTCCCTCTGGATAGCATCCCTTCCCTCAAGCAAATCAACTGCATGACTCAGTTTAGCGTTCTCCTCAAGCTTCCTGACAGTGCACTGAATCCCACTGCCTATGTCATTAATAAAGATATTGAGCAGTACTGGTCTGAATATGCTCCCCTGAGGGACACCCCTTGTCACTGGTCTCCATTTGAACATGGAGCCATTGACTGCAGCTGTTTGGATTTTGGCCTTGTTGAAGCCATGTTGGCTGTCTCTAATCCACACGCCTTGACATACCTTCCATTATGCACCACATCAGTTTACTGAACCCACACACAAACCATTTTCAGGATTTACAGATGAAACTTCCTACACATAACTGTTTGAGAAGCAAAATAGAGCCAATGTGTCTTAATAATATCAAAATTCACTTGCCAATATCAAGCTAGGAACCAAGACTGAGTTGCAAATGTGAGGGTATTTATTTTAGAAACATCCTACCCCCCTGATCAGGCAATTATATTTTGCCATCACCAGACAGAGCAAAACACTGCTGGAGACATCTAGGAGTGATTAAGGGCTGATAGATGGCTAAATTATACTGCTTTTCTATGAGAACTTGGCTAATATAAGGTACCTTTTAAGTTTGAACCTGCATCTCTATTAACCTAACTCTATCCAAAGACCTTTTGTCTGCTAAGTATCTATGTCCTGCTAGAAGTAGATCTCGCTGTGGAGAAGTTGGCTAATCCATTTCTATTCTTCCCTCATTTCTTTTTGAATAGAAACTGCAAATTGTATTTCTATTGTCCTTGATACTCACCTCTAAAGCATTCTCTCTGATGTAGAGTTGGAGTTTTGTTTGTTGTTCACTGTGTGCAAATTCTTCAGTGAAAACAAAGTAGCAGACAATTAAAATCCTAGTCATAGGCATACAGGAGTTCCTCTGATTCTTTATTACCTTCATCTTTATCCCATGTTTTATTCATTCACATTTGCACTACCAACAGTATTGGTGATTACTATTTTAATTGAACCTTTGTATTCACCCTATCAGTGTAACACAGAATTTTTTTCCAATGTCAGTTATGAAAATTCACCTTGGGATTTTAAAGTGGGCTCTTCACTGGTATTTGTCCATCAGACATTGAAGTTCTACAAAGAAAACTACCTGCCTTTGTGAGCGCCATGCAAACTCAGGGATGGCTAGGAAGATGAAGATGCTATACACTAGATGGAAAAGAACTATCAGATCCAGGTACGTAGAGGAATTAGGAATTACATCTACTTCAAAACCAAGCAACATAGATACGTTGAATGAGACATAAAAAAATCTAGAACACTTTAATGCTATTTTTACAAAGTTGATTGTGTTTCAGAGCTATCACTGCTGCACTATCTTTGATGAGATGCATAGTAAAACCCTGTTCCAAAATTTCTGTCAACGTATTCTGCTCTTACATTATGTTGGACAGTGTTCCACTTTGTGAAAGATTTACAAGGACTTCTTCCTTGATAGAAAGGGAAAGGAAAATGATGAATTTGAAACGTTATCCACTCCTTTCCCTTCATACATAATGTTCCTAACCTCAGAACAGTCTGGTGAATGCCTCAATTCAAAAGTAACTGTTTTCTCAAGTCTTCCTTACCTTGGACTTACTAGCTGGGGTTTTTTTTTTGCTTTTGTGCAAAATACACAGAAGGGAAGACTCATTTTGGAGCCGTGCCACAACAAAGACACGCCTGTGTATAGAACAGTTCATCCAAACATTTGCTTTTTCTGAATTTACTTAGGTTTTACATGTTTATCGTGGTAACCTCTTCTTGGTATTCAAAAACTCCAACAAAATTAGGTAGTTGTGTCTGAGATGTAGGCAGTTCTTGAGCACATGTTCTGTTTATGAAGACAATTCAGGACTGAACTCCCTAAACAAAAAAGTACTGTTTACACATGTGCTGTACAAATCTACTTTTCATTTTATTAACCTTGCTAAACGAAGCTAACTGGTAACTATCACAGGCATTAACGTACAGATAGTGGGCTCTTTACTTTGAGTGTCTTTTCTATTCCTTTCTATTCCTATGTACATGCCATCAGATAACTTACTGGAATCAAAACAAACATACCTGGTTACATTACTGATGGTGTTTTGCATACCATTGCAATGAATACTTCAAAGACAATAGTTAGGGAAGCTTTCCTTACAGATGCTGATGTGTAAAACCAGAAAAAACTTTGGTGGATTTTTAAATCTCTGATTGAATTTGCAGTAGCTTCCTATTTATCCCTTTATCTCACTTCTAAAAAAATCTCACTTGTTATAGAAATTTTTGGGAAACCAATAGAAAATAAATAGAAAGCAATCAGAAAATTTACAGAACAACATTCAGAGATGAAACACATTATAAATTCAAGAAGGTAGAGAATTTTTGTTTAACTTTCACTGTGCTCATTTAAAACCTACGTTCAAGAAAGAAACAATGCGACTGCAGGCTGTGAAACCATTCATATTCAGGTTTACCAACACAACACACTTATAAAATATTGCTATTAACACCTCATCACAAAACCCTGATTTGACAAAAAAATCCACTGGCATCGGAAGGTTTTTGTCTTCAGGCCTCATACAAGGAAAGAACAACAGCTCTCTCAGATCCTGTAGCTGCTTTTCTTGATAATGCTGTCAGATCCCACAGAGATGGACAAGCGTGCTTAAATTCCTTAATTGGGCATAGATATATACAATTCAGTAGCTCTACCCACAATGTATAAAACAAAGTAAGTACAAACTAGTTTTGTAATCAGATAGATAAACCCAAAATATTAGATAGAGACCAGGTGGCATTTTGGCTGATAACTTTGAATTAAGAAGATTAGCTATTAATAAAATTATAACCGTTTTCTTTCTTGAACAAATTGACAAGTTCATTGAAGCAACAAAAATCTATGTGTTCCTTTATAAATCCAGAGTAGGAAAAAAGTTTATTTTTGCACTTTACTTATGGTCAAAGGAAGCTGCCTGATTAAAGACTTCAAAATCAGACCTACAAATGGTAGCTAAATTTAACCAGAAGATTAGCTTTTGTGAAAATAAATTATTAGTCTGCTCCAAAGACTACTGATGTCAGAAGAAGTCTGTAACTCTGGTCTCTAATTAAGCTGGTCTGTTAAAAAAAAAATAAATCTCATTACAGACCTGAATCTGAAAATACTCAGTGTTTGTAGTTTCTAGTGAAGTTCACATGCTGTAAAGAACATCTTAACATCTCCAGTCCAACTATTAAGAGGAATTTATTGTAATTAGGAACCCTTTGATCCAATACACTGACAAGTGAGTTTCTAAATAAAGGAACCTCGACCTGCTGTAAAATGTGCTTCAGGAAAATCCAGTGTTCTAGTGTGCAACAGAATTACACAATTTTAGATATTGGAATGCAAAAACCAGTAAGTTATAAAAATTAATGTAAGTAAGATCTGCAAAACAAGATTAATTTGAATAATCTACTTGAAACTGCTTATTTGAACAGGAAAACTAGAATAATTTCTTTGTTTAATGAAGTATAACTCAGAGGAGTAAAAGAAATTTTTCTCACATACAGAAAGCTGAAACCAATCACTGCTTTTCAAGCTTTTTCTCATAGCAGCTCCTCAATAGCCAAACATTTGATCCCAAATAAATAATTAAGATCTTTAAAGAAATATACTTAACACATACCAGGTTTGTCTGGTTTCATGTTAGGATTTTATAAAATTACTTATATTTCTTGCTTCACATATGTGACTGTAGTGAAGCATCCCAATTCAGCACTAAGCAAGAACACAAATTGGCCATCCTATAACAAAACAATGTATGATTTTTTAAACATAACATCAAAAGTAACAAACTATGTGGTTGGTGTAAACTGTCTGTCATTTAATATAACTTCCCCTTTTCCACACTATCACAGTTTTTTCATCCACACATGGGACAGTATGTTTAGAGAACCTTAAAATGTCTTTCTTAGGACATATAGTAAGACATGCCAAATTCAAATAGCTTTGGCTTTATTGAGGGGAGGAGGGGTTGTTGGTTTTTTGAAGACCACGTCAATCTTTTTCCATTTCTGAGATTCATAGCTGCTGCTTAGTAGTGGTGTACATATAAGGAGGACTCCAAATACTACACAATCCATTGAAGACATTTTCCATTTATAACCTTTTAAATGAGGACTGACAATCTACCAATTAAATTTAAATATAAAATACCTCCCAATTTCAAGTTTTGGGAAATTACTGTGATAACTTACTGATATCTGCTTCAATTAGTGTCATTTTCTGGTGAGGGAAAATTTGTCAGTTGATATAGACTGTATCTATTTCTGAGGGTGACAGAAATCAAAATCCCTAGTGCAACAAGTACCCAGATACACCAGTCATTCCAGTCAAAAAAGAAAGAGGTAGGCAAATGCTTAAGTAACTGAATTAACTGCAATTCAGTATCAGAACAAGGCCTTACAAAGAAGTTGTGTTATCCTCATGAGAAAGCTTAATACCTGAGTACTTAAAAGTTTTTTGGGCATTTTAAAATGAGCCACAGTACCTGGCTTGCTTACAAGACTTTGAAGGTATTGCAGACATTTTCACCTCCATACCTCTGGTCACAGATACTGGTGGGTTCTTTGATGGTCTGGATGGATCCGAGATATGAAAGCTAGGTATAGCTAGGCAACCTGTAAAGAAAGGACAGTATCTGGACATAGGTACCTAATGGTAATTGAAGGACATGACTCTCTATGAATGCTAATAGAGCTGTTCATGCTTTATTAAACCGAAATTCATTAACAAATAAAACTCATGCTAAGGCAAACAGCGTTAATGGCCGATAAATGGTCAGGACTAGCCTCAAGCATGCTTTCTACAGTTTCATGAAAAATAGTTACTTAATCAGCAAAAAAAAATAAATGGCTAGAATCCCACTGTGTGGAAACATTGTCTAATATCACACATTGGGCAACAACCTGCTCTTTGTAACATGAGTAAGACTTAGAGGAAGATTAGAAAGACAGAAGCCTCATTCCTTCAGTGTTGTATTTTTCCTGTCTACAACCTTTCCATTTTACTCAGTCTTAGTCACTGATTGTTCCAGGCAAACCCTTAAATTAAGAATAATATTTTCTAAGCCACAATGAGAAAGATCAGAGGTGATGAGCAGTCTGCAAATCTGATGAATAAGAGAACCCAAACCCCAAATCACCTCTGTAGCAGGCTGCCCAGCCTTGTACTAACTGGAGCATCAGGCTCAACCCGCTTGCGGAAAAACACCAGTTACTGGTTCTGGTTGGCAGTCCAGTCCAGCAGATGCTCTCCACCAGGCTGGTGCTGGCTAGCAGCGACAACACCCGCTTTGCTGTTAGGGGCATTCCCAAGTAAGAAGACTTTGCTTTCTTTGATGCATACCTGCCTGTGCTCCTCTGTGTTCTTCAGACTGGGAATTTTTTCAGCTCACTGCTGATTTCCCAGTGATTTTAACCCTCTAGGTTGTTTGCATGACTGCAGGGAAGTGCTTGAGGCACACTTGTCTGCAGAACAGGTCTCCTGAGGTCAAGAGCAGAGCAAGCAAGCCTAGCAAGGTGATCAGCCAGTACCAGGCACTGGTCACAGTCTCTGACCCACCTGTCCACAGGGATAACTTGGACACCCAGAATGGCACCACTGATTTCAAAGGCTGTAAGGAGCTACTTTAAAGCTAAATACTAATAGTCAGAGTTGGATAGCAGTGCAAATCAGCATTCACAATCCATCACCTCAACAACGCAGGACCGGGTTTTGCAGGATCTTGATAAAATGTGAACCATTTGAAGTAATACGCAATTAAAATAAATTACAATACAAAAATTACAGAAGACTTCTATTGAGAATATAAAAATGCAGTGGCAAATATATGCCTGGCCAGCAGTGCGTGGACTGTCAACTTGACTTGGGGAAGCTGGCAGCAGTGGGAAGATGCCTTGCATCCACCTCCATTAGGTAAAAACTTCCAGCCTGGGCTGATTGCAAATCACTTAAGAAATACCCTTGCCACCAAACTTTCGGTGAAGGAGAACTTTTGTGTATTCTCCTCCATTCCTTCGCAAGGATTCATAAGCAAACAGCCCTTGGAAAAATACACCCAAAAGGAGTTTTGGCTGAAGTCCACGGACCTTAATTGGTTTGCCTTACTGGGTGATTGAACTTACTAAAACACAGCGTTGATGAACTCTTGTAAAAGCAGGAAGGAAGAGAAAGGCTTTCAGGCCGCAGTGTGCTCCTCTTCTCCTAGCACCGTTTTGGGGAGATGCTGCTCGAGCCGGGTTTATTTGTTCTGGTAACGGGGCTAAGCCTCTCCCATGTGAAATTTCACTTTTCAATGAAAACTTACTCCGGGAGGAGCACTGCCAGTATATTTCTCGTGTGACTCATGCACAGAAAATGCAAAAGTCAATAGTCAAGAGTTTATTTGATGGAGGTTTTCTCCTAATTAAGAGGTCATTAAGAGGATCCGACTGTTACTCAGCGCTGAGACGAAGGTCCCCAGCAGCTGCTCCAGCCCGAGAGATGTGCCGGCCAGCACATTTTCCAGAAACA
>VZRW01006177.1:18958-34113 GCA_013398125.1 Aegotheles bennettii | reverse complement strand
GCAGCCGCAAGGCGGTTTCGGATGGCGGCGGCCCCGCCGGGCGCTCCGGGTGGAAGCGCAGCTCTGGCCCAGCCGAGGCCGGGCACCCCAGGGGTGTTTGCACTTCAGGCGGCCGCCGGGGACGGCAGAGCCGCTGCTCGGAGCTCGAGGCTGACTTTACATGCCGACAGGCATTTCTAATTAAAAATAAATCGCCACGGCGGCGAGGGAGCGGCCTTTGTGCGGGTGGAGCCGAGCCGTGCCTGCCGCTCCCCACACTGAACGCCGGTTCTCCCAGGGGACGGATTCGCTCCTCTTTTCCTTCTCATGCTGTTCAGTTACACAGGAACCCCTCAACTCCTGTCCTGTTCAGTGACAACCCAGCCCGAGCGAGATCTAAAAGCTGCCAGGTGCAAACCTGGGCCTGTTTGACCTCCCCTAGGCTTGCGAGCAGGCCGCAAACAGCTCTGCTCCTTGGGACACCCCCAGGGCCTGCTCAGCAGGAACATTGCCTGCAGCTCACAACCATGACCTAGGAACAAGAAAACACAGCTTACAAACGGTGCCAGAGTGGTTCAAGCACTGCAAGGCACTCTGTTTCTCTTGGGACAGAGGACATGCTCCCCGCAGTACGCTGGTTCCTTCCTGCTGCCAGAGTTGTCACATCAGGCACATTGCACCTCTCACCAAAAAATGCAGGCTGCTACCCCAAACACTCTTGCTCTAGCATAAGATACTAACAAATTTTATTGCACTGTCACCATCCAGGAGATTAAGACAGTGACTGACTCCTTTTCACATAATTCCCAAATAAGATGTACAACATGCAGCTTTTGCTGAATATTTAATTTTGCATTCTAAAAGTTGAATTATTTATAAGTTGAAACTAATAATGTGGTCTTGCTAAGATCTATTCCCTAGTACCACACAGAGCTCAATGCATCTAGAGCAATCTAAAGACAAAAAAGCCAACCCTTTTACTAAGCCAAGATGAAATGTTGCAGAGTAACTGTGAAACAATGAGCCAAACAAAATTACAAAATGAATTTATTCCAAAAGCATAAGGGAACATTTACAATTCAACAAGATGGTAAACAGGTGTCTCCACAACAACTCACTGCATTAAAATTAAGCATGAAACTGGGGAAAAAAAATAACCTAACTACTTCTGAGGCCACAAGAACTTTGCACATCATCTCTGAAAAACAGCAGGTCCGTAAAGAAAACTCACTCAGAATTCAGTGAGAAAATAAGCTGCTAGTAACTAGTTATTAGTCTAAATACAAGCTACGTTTAGGCTTTGAGATTACATTTTTAAAATCCCCTCAAAACACAAATTACAGCCACAAGTGCAAAGTGTCTATTATTTTTTTCCCCAATGTAAGCTTATTACCCATCTAGTGCCTATTTTTAGAGTGACATTTTGATCTCACAAATTTGTCCTTGAAAGCTCTTTGCCAGGTTTGTTGGTTTTAGTGACAAATTTTGAGTTTAGCAGCCGGCATGTAATCAGAAATACAAAGTCAGCTCACAAGTTGTGGAATGTCCAAAGTTTGCTGCCTACTGCTCCAGAGTTAAGCAAAAATAGACTTCTAATTCAGCAATGACAACGCCTCTAACTTTGATGTAATTTTGGTATTCTGGCCTTCTAATTGTAGTGATAAATATTTAAGTGTTAATGAAGACACCCGAGTCAGATTCACAAGCAAATACAAATGGAATTAGGTGGGGAAACATCACTTTCAGGCATGTGTCTGGATATTGAATAGCTGGACGAAAAAAAGGTTAAGAAATAATCTTCATTCTTCTAAAGCCTAAGCTATTTTACATCAACACGCCCTGGAACATTTATTAAAATTCTTTTCCTCTGTCTCAATTTCTTTTTACTGTCTGCTAATTCCTTTACAATGCTGAATGACCTGAGAAGCAAAAATTTTGAGTGGTGAGAATAAAAAAAAAAGCATTGTGCTCTTACATTGTATTTTCTGGGTGTACACCAGTAAATAAGAATCCCAAGTTGCTATGGAAAAAAATAGCATGGAATTGTTAACTTTTCTACCTGAATTGAGCTGGAATTTTTCAATTATACCGAAAATACAATTTTATTTATATATTTTTCAAATGTAACTGTATTGGTAAAAAAACCCAAGAAACAAAAAACCACAAAACAAAACAAAAAAAATAAAACAACCAACCAACCCTCAAGTGCCAACTAGTCCAGAAATCTGCAAAACACAGAAAAGAGCCAGGTACTGCTACAGTCCAGCTCCAGCCTATGAAGCTTAATCACTGCATCAGTCTTTACCTATTCCCGGAATAATTCTAGTAATTTATTGTTTTCTTTTTCCTGTTCATTTACTGAAATTTCACGGCATAACTATATGCACATATTCATATTAAACATTAAAAACTCATTTGCAAAACATCACTTCTGCATTACAATGCACAGAGAAGAGTAAGATGTGCAAACCAAAAAACACCACATTCTCCACATCTCTAAGTAAAAGGACTGCTTCATGCTACAAGCAAAACAAATTTCCATCTATGTTGCAAACTTTAAAAAGAAATCAAAACAAATTTAATAATGGTACTCTTCTCCACATATTGCAAAACATGGTTACAGATGAGGAAAGGATTACTTCAGCTGCTAAGCTTGTCTGACACGTATCTCTGTTGTCATGCCTTTCCTGCCATTACGCAATACATAAACTCAGTTATATAGTTTCAGTTATGCAGTAGCTGATTTTTAGGTTAATATACAAACTGTCAAGACATAACTTTTGATAAAACATCTACGCTCTTTTCCAATTTTGAATAAATCCTGAAGACACTTCAAAAATAAGAACCCAAAACTGCTGACTGTAAGCATCCAAAAATACAGTTGTAGTTTCACTATGGACAAGTTGCAGTCCGTTAGAAAAGTAGATCATACATACAAAGGTATAAAGAACATTTAAGTCAGTCTTAGTGGAAGGCAGTCCTTGAAGGAAACAATACTCCAAGCAAACTTGCTGACTAGCACTTTCACTTTAGCCCGTCAGGGGCATGGAAGATTTAGCCGTCTACTCAGTAGATTCTTCCTCTGCTGCGATTGCCGCGTCCTCCCCAGCCTCTTCCTCGTCCACCCCGGAAACCACCTCTTTGCTCTGAAACAAAAGTAAAAACATTTCATACAGGTTTTCTGCTGTATACAGATTAAAGTTAAGTAGCAATAACTGAAGGTAGCTAAGACTGACTTTGACAGAACTCTCTGAGGCTAAGTCTGCTTCTATAGCATGAGATCTCTGAATTATGCTTTGATGGACAGTGGACCCCACTAATTGTAAAAGGAGGTCAGGAGAACTAGCATCTCTTTCTGCATACACTAATACTATGATACATAACTGTCCTGTTATTTTAGAACTATATCTGGGCTAATCCATTATCACAGAATTGAAAACTGGTCTGTAAAGAACTTCATTAGGCTACCTAGCTCATCCTTCTGTACAGTAACACCATGTTATCTTGAGGTGTTTGTCTGACTTGCTCTTAGTGATTTTATAAAATGATGGAAAACCTGTCCTTTTCTATCCATAATGTTATCACTGGCATACTTAAGTTTTTTTGCTGTCCTGGTATCTTAACTATATCCAATAAAAAATCTTAGGCATAGACCAATACCACTTTCTCTTCACATACAGTCTTAAAATACAGGTCATATTATACTACAAAGAGAGCTGTGTACTTATTTTAAAGACTACAGAAATCAAAAGCTGATCAGAGGCCTAAGCATCTCTGTAACAAGAAATGGCAGCAAACAGCAAAACATTTTTGGAACTGCAGGACTACAAGCTTATCTTAAAAGACACAGGTGCATCACCTGGAGTTTTCAGTAAGAAATTTGCAGAAAAGTTTATCTTTTCTCTAGCTGTGTCCCCTCCAAGCTTCGTCACCCTGCCCTGCAGCCTGTTCACTGGTGGGCTGCTGTGAGAAGCTAGAAAGACCATTAGACACAAAAATTTGTGCCGGTACAATCTTATCTTCTGAGAATGTCAGTTGACTTGTTTGTTCCCTCCCGCTCCAAGGCACAACTGCCACTAGACAAAGTTCTTCCAAGCTAACTTACCGTAAGAAAAACTACCCAGGTTACTGCTGTATTTTCCACTGGGAGGATTATATATTTGCCTCGCATCCCTTTTTGGTCCTGCTGAAGCTTTCTTCGGGGGTGAACCTGAGGTTGTATCTTCACTTGCTCTTTTTTGACTGACAGAAGAAACCGAAAAGAGATCATTATACCTCTGTGGTGACAAGTACAGGAACAGCAGTTCAGCCTAAAAAGATTAACCACTGGAAGCTAACAGCAGCTAATGAAGATGCCCTGAATAATACTTCAGAAGAGGAACTAAGCTGGTCTCCAGTTGCTTCAGTCTCTAAAGCAAGACTAACATTATCACTCTACAGCCTTAATTCCTTCCAGGATGGCTGTTGCTTTCGATTGTTAAACTTCTAGCTCATGTGCTGTGTATATTATATACACATAGCTTGGGATCTTTATTTTGTAAAATGCAAAAATTAACATCACCATTTTTTTTTCATGAACAACTCTTACCTTGCATCTGCCTTCTGCACTGGTTTCCAGGACAGTGTAACTGTACTTTTATAAGAAGGAGGAATGTGGAAGAGATCCTACAGAGGCAAAATCAGAGAGTTTACTCTGCAGCTAAATTCATGTTGATTGCACTTCAAAAATTTAGCTATCTACTGAGACTCCAGAACAAGATACTTTCCAACAATTCTAAATCCTTTCTGAAGTCCCATGGCAGAGACAGAAGCTGGCAGTAGCTAATTGCCTTATTTGTCTGCTTTAGTCCATACACTTTACTAGGAAATTAAAATGATATTTATATTAACAGAATAGGGTCTTATACTGACATAATAAGCTTTCTCTCTCTCCTTATGCACATAGTTCTTACCATGAACTACAATGGCTCCTGCAGGAACATATTTGATATCCCTATTATGGTAAAAGATAGAATTCTCAAAACTATAGACAAAGTTTTTGGTTTATCATGGTGATTGAGGGTGAGAGATGAGAAGTGAAGGAAGAGAGGAAAAGGTGGTTAGAAGAAATCTGAAAGGTTTCAAGGGCTCTGGATGGAGTCTCTTTCTGCAGCCCATCTCTCTCCTAGACTCTTCGGAGAAAAAAGGTTCTGTATAGCAGCTTGCTGCCGCCCTCCTTTACATCTCCTTGCACCTCTTCAAACTATTTCTTACCCTCCCCCCCCGCCACTGGATCCGTGACTTTTCAGAAACAGTAAAGCAGTCAGCTACCCTGAGATGGCTAGCACTAACTAACTTAATAACACAATACAACTTAGTTCATATATATTCCTTTTCTGTGCATAGGTTTCTCCACTGTGCAAGTTTACTCCTTCGTAAATTGAGGACTTACCTTGATTAAAACATTAATGTTATTGGTTATTTTCAAGGCAACCACTTTAATCTTGTTCTGTAAAAAAGAAACACCACTGAACACCTATTCTGGTAGCTTTAAATTATGTCAACTGCATTTGATGAAGTTGTAATATTGAACTGACTGCTCTTCCTAGTGAATTGCTACAGCAATAGTAAGAGTGAAAGGTGTGTACACTTCTGAGTTTTCATTACAGCTATTCTTAGGCTCCTCGCAGTTTTATACTAATTAGTTGTTTTTAATGTTTCAGTTAGTTCCCACTAATTTTTCCCCCAATATATGAAAATCTTCCCTTCAAAAAAAAATATAGAGAACAGTTAAGTGAAATACATGTGGATGCAGAGAGCAGCTAACAGCAGAAATTACAAGACCATCTCAGCTTGCAAAATGCAGCACTGGGCAAGATGCAGTAGATGCTAGCAGCATTATTTAATCTATTTGCATGCTTACAACAGACTACAGCCCATTAATGTGTGACGATGGTTATTTCAGTAGGCTCAACCAGAAAAATCAGAATTCCTGAGCAATACTTACCTCCTCTGTCTTCAAGGCTTCTCCTGTTTTTCCTTGAAGTGCTAGACGAAGCTGTCGAATATACACCTGCAACCCTCGAGCAAAATACTGTAGCCTAAAAAATTTAAAAGTAATCTGTTAATGAATGTTACATACTCCCATAAAATGAAAGCACAAGCAAAGGGAAGCTATAATCTGTTTTTCCCTCCCTTTAGCAAAAATGCTCAAAATAAGTCTTCTGTAAATCTGATTTGTGATCCTTTAGCATCCAGACAACAGTAATTCACACTTTCTAACAGAACTTTTAACACTTGAGTCTAAATGATTACCTGATTTTAAAGTCTTTCAATTTCTCTGCATTCAGCTTGCCTGTGAGGAAGTCTGGAAGTTTACGACCCAGCTGATGGAAGCTATACAATAAACACTCCACATAACTGAACTGCAACTTGGGCTCTTCATTGCCAGCATTTTCCCCATTCTCTGCTTCCTCTGGAGGAAGGGGCACATACTCCTAATGAACAGAAAGAAAAAACAAATGCATGAGACATACTTAGACTGACCCTTCTTCTGCAGTGTTTGAACTGGAGATTTGTGCTGACAATTTAAGAAGTATCCCTCATCCCTATACTAACATGATGAACTCCTGCATGAAGTCCTGGTGTGGGTGGTTTGCCTACACTTATGTGACTTGACACTTCTGCCTCAGAAGAAATATGATAGCACTGCTACCACAGGAAGCAACAATGTACTACACCAATGCTTCTGAAACAGCTGATTTTGCTTAAAATTGTCAGTGCAGATATAGCCTTTAATAAGATCAACACAAGTCTCTCATGACTGTACAACTTTGAAAGAACAAAAAACAAGTGAATTTACTGGATTAAAAGCATTATGCAGGTAACAGCTGTCTATATCTACAAAGGCTTTGAACTGCAAAATGAAGTTTGACCTTGTATTGCAGACAGCTCTCTCTGCAATAGCCGCTTTAGGAAAAACATAAATAGATTAATAGATTAAAATAACTTTTGATGAAAACTTTTTTGAAGTTTGACATGAGTAAAAGTTGAATTAGTCTTACCAATAATTTATCAAACAGCTTCTTCAAATTTGATTCAAGCTTTTCCATATCACCACAAAATGAACTCATTTCAGCCAGAAGCTTCAAAACCTACAAATAAGGATAGCTGTGTTTTTCTGTGTTAACTGAAAAGCAAACACAACTTTCAACGCAAGAGTGACTATTGCATCATTATGGCTGGCATGACAGAGGTCAACTGTTACAGTTAAACCCCTCCCAAATATCAGGAAAGAATACAAGCAGGAACATGCCTAGTCTGTTTTTCATGTCCTCAAACAGAAACACAGGCTTGTTTGTCTAATCCAAACAAGAATCATTAGTCAACAAGTAAACAAAACTTCATGTCCCACGTCTGCCGCAGAGCTCACCTTCAAACTGAGATTCACAAAGATCTAACTGAACCTGCAGCACTGATTAGTGGAAGCAAAATTACAGACATTAAGACACTCCCTGAGGAGGCTAAATTAGCACAAGCCATGCAATGATCATTTTGCTAAATGCTATGTGCTTAAAGAAAAAATTGACAGCAACATAAAAATGATTACGCTGATCTACTTACTCTAGCCTTGCCTGAAAAGCTAGGGACAAATGACACATGCTTTAAAAGGTAACACTCAGTCATGCCTCAATACAGCAAACTTTTTTTTTCTACCATAGCTAGTTTTCCTCCAAGACAAGAACTGAAAACCACTTAAGAAAGGAGTTTGCAATTTTAAAACCAGCTGCCTAAGATGGTTATTTTTTATGATTTGAAATACATTTTAGCTCTGGCTTACCTCTAACTGGATATCAAGACCCTCCACTGGAGTAGTCAAAGAACTGAGGTTTGGCAGAACATGCTCACAGAAGTAAGTGACAAATTTTGTGGAATGAACATTTTTCTGCAAAAAACACCACACATTATTCAGGCTACTCTTTCAATTTGAAGGAGTTACATGTTTTTCTCCCATCACTCTGCCACCCTTATAAATGCCTACCACGCAACTATACCTTAAAGCTTTATTAAACTTCCCTCCAACTCCTAAAATGCAGAGACTCTACCAGATAGCTTAAACTCAGAGGCTGTCTGCAACAGGGGCTGAAAAGATTGTCTGTAACCCAAGAATAGGCCTTTAAGTGCTGCAATTGCCTTCCACTAGACTTGAAATAATCACATTCATACATGTATGAACCTAGTTTGAGAATCTTGTCATAATTCACTGTAACACCTTACATTTGAAAGAAAATGCTGAAGAGCAGAGAATAACACAAAAGCTCTTTGTATTTGGAGGCTTTAAGGATGTTTTTGAACATTTTAATACATTAAAAGCTGAAGGTGGAGAAGTACTGATATGCTGTCATTCTAACATAATCATTGAGAACACCAAAAAGAAGCTACAGCCATTAACTTTCCATAATAGTCCTCATGCAAAGCAAATAAATACGTACTGAGAAGAGTGGCACTGCCTGCCGAGTGCACTGTAGAAGCCTGTCCACACAATCCGGATCAGATGGATTGAATGTTTGTTCCAGGTCAGCTTGTTCAGCTACCAGCTCCACTAGTTGTTGCCTCCCACTTACTGTCTGTAAGCTTTTTAATCCAGACAGTATTTTCATGAACAGAACAAATTCCTCACCCGTCACATCTTCCAGCACCTTAACAAAAAATCAGAAAACACATTTCTGTGGTGATAATCTGCAAAACTCCTAGTCAAACCTATTTGATTTGAAAAGGTGAAGCATGCAAATATTTAGTATTTAAATTTAGGTTCTAGTTACTTAAAAATGCAATTTTAAAAGAACACATGAAAACATGCAGTATACTTGTATGCACCTCCAAATTAACTGCCATCAAGTTGGGCATAGGAAACATTATTTTCTTTAACCTTAAGAACAAGTATCTTGTCTAACAAAATCATATGCTTCAGGCAGAATAAATCTTAAATTACTACCTCTTCATTAGGCTGCAAACTTTGGGTTATGTAGAATAGGATCACTGGCAGACTGCATTGTACAATGCTTACCTCTACACATAGTTGAAATAAGCAGACCTCCAAAGCAATGCCAGTGATAAGGAATGGTTTAATAATACGTTTGTACTGAAATAAGACACTCACCTTCTTTGATTCAGTCAGTATGAACTCTTCTACTTCCTTTGTCATCACCTCCTCAGGCAGGGTTTTCAGTTTTGTAGAGAGGAACTTGATGGCTCGCTCTCTGACAATATCCTCTCCCTGAAGAATTTGACTGAATAAGCCTCCCAAAGTCCCTGAATGGAGGATAAATCAGGTGATGTCAATTATTTTAGAAGCTAAGAGCTGAACCCTCTATGCAGAAGAAAAATGTTTCCTCCTGTCAGACTACATGACATTTTTTAAAATAACTGCTATACTAACTTCTAAGAAAACACAAAATTTTCATAACATATTCGTAATTCAGATCCTCAATTACTGAAATGTTCGGTATTGTTTGTAAAACCAAATGATGAGTTTGTGTCTCTAACTTTTGCATCATACTAAGAAGAAACAAAACTGAGTTCTCTTCTCATCCTACTAGAGACTGGGAAGTATCAATGAAAGACATTTATAGAAAAGTATGTCCTTTACCTTTAGCATCCATCTTAAATATACTCAGCAAAGCATTATTCACCAAATTGAATTCTGCAGAATCATCTGAAGAGAGAAAAAAACCCTGATATGCATATCCTTGAAATGCAAATATAAGAGCAGAAAAATGAAGATAGATTTCTGATATCACGCAGTAAGTATTCTATCCTCAGCATTTAATTATAAACATAACTTGTATTTTTTAATGACTACTAGACTGAGAAAGCAGAAAGCCACGATTATGAAAGCTGGAAGCAAAACCAAAACCTATTTGCCACTTCAGCATCTCTGCCAAAACTTTAACGTTACAAATTTGATAGGACTGAAAACTTGAAGGGAAGTTATTAAACAGTACACTTAGTCATTTTAAGGAACAGCTGACTAAACAAGATGACCTTTACTAAATTAAGGTAAAATAAATAGCGATTTCTTTTTAATCTCAAGTAATTTACAGTATTTCTAGGTGGGAGAAACAGTTTTCCTCTTGAAATAAACTGAGAAATGTTAAATCTCAAAAAAAAAAAAATTCTCTTCTGAGAAGCCTGGAGACTTAACACATTTTTAATACATATTTGAATATATAATATTTTCCGTTTAGATTAGTATAAATAGCAACCTTCCAGTAGAAGTAGCAGCATAACTGTACAGCAACTATAAAGAAGGGGAAAAAGCAGAAGCAAGACATGAACAGCACTGGGAGAGACTGCTTTGTAACAAACAATGCATCAACAGAAAATGTTTTACGGAACAAAATTGCATACATTTATAGGTGTGCCACAAGGACATCAGTCAGGAAACTACCAGTGCCTCCTACCTGACTGTAGAAGCTGGGTCAGTATGTCTGCTACCCGAGGAAGATTATCTCCAGTGGCAAACTGAGGCAATTCTTTGATTGCTTGCCGCCGAATCTGTCAAAAACGTCGGTATCCAAGTAATTACAAAAACATCAGGCAATTCAACTACCAAAGTTGGACAGAAAAATCAGCCAAATTTTTGAAAGTGATCACGTATTCTTTTAACATGAGTATCATATTCAGAAAGCAATGTTCAAGTTTCAGACTTTAATGGCAGTCCAAACTTCGTACTTGCTAGGAAACTATTATAAAGGATTTATGAAGAAAATAATATATTTTTCTTAGATGTAGGCAGCACTGGAGAAAAACCAAATCCAAACAGCACTTCTGCTCACAAAATCATTCATTTGATCAACAAAACAAAGGGCTGAAATCTGTGTTATTATGGAGTCTTATTTGCTAACAGGAAGGATAGTTTTACAGTTGTGCATACAGCAGATAACCTCTAGGTTTTGTTCCCAGCACTCCTTGAATGATCTGCCCAAATCATTCAAAATATGAAAACCAAAGGTACAGCTTCTGCTAACAACATAGAAGCACCATGGAGCATCTCAAGACTTTTGCAAGAATAATACCTTCAGAATTACACCCCCAAAGTTCTCACGTGACCACAATGTTCTTGCCTCCCAGTAGGATTTATTAAAATCAATTACCACAAAGTGCTTTTTGAAAATATGTAATAGATTTTAAAATAAACTCTAAGTTTCTTTCTGCAGAACTATTCCTTTGATCGATGATAGGAGTGAAGAAGACAAATGAAAACTGATGTATCTTCCCATACCATCACAAAACAGATTCCATTATTGCAGGAACACAACAAAGTTTTCCAAAGACCAATCCTCCCCTCCCTAAAGACAGTGTCTATAAAAAAAAAGAATAACAAAATATAAATACAACTTATCAACGTGCTACTTTCTTATTCTTACAGAAACATCTTCATCCTCACAGAGGTCCAACTGGGCATTGATAGCCGAGTCAGCTAGCTCAGGAAAATGCTTGAAGAATTTCGGAATGAACTGGGCTGCAAGTCTCTTCTCCTTGGCACCTCCTTTCACACCATCCAAGATAGCCTGGTATGCATCCTTATGCTGAAAGAGGAAAATCAGAATACATAAACAGAAAAATCTTAGGGTACTCTCAAGACAAGGAAAGGATTTTTTTCTCTCCCATTCACTTCAGCTATTTAAGTGAATTATATCGTATAAGCTTGATACTAAGAAATAAATTTCTCTCTTAGACCAATATGACCGTGCCAATTCAGTAAAATTTGCCCCTATTGACTGGTTTTTATTATTTTCCTGTTTCCTCTGTCTGTTCAACTGCCTACCCTTCAAACTGCCAGCCCTAAGCCTAACAGCTCTTGCACACCTCTTGTGATTAGATTAGTCCAAACTCAAGGAATTACATGATCACCTTCACTGAACTTGGGCAGTTTTTCAAGGAGTGTCTGCCTTCTGTTTGCTCATTTATTGTCTCTTATGTAGAGGTTACCTCTCCCAACAACTGTGCCACTGGAATGGATCATTAATGATTTTTAACGTATATTGTGCTAAAGCATCTTTGGCATCTGTTCAAGCAGACTTAATCTGAGATAAAACATAGCTGTTAAAAAGATCTGTTAACAGAGACTAGATTAAAAAAAAATAATTCTCCAGTTGAAATACAGCAATAAACACTTCAGCAACAGAGTAGAATATTCTGTAGTTACTCCAACTAGAATCACACAGGCGTTTCTGATTTTGTGCCTGCAGGACTGAAACTTTAGAATAAAAGGAAGTCTTTGTTGTGGTTAGCTATGTGTTTGTGAAATAAAAGTCAGCATTATTAGGATGCTAGCAGAAAGTAAGAACCTTCTATCATTAATTCTCCTCATGGTTGTGAAAAGAACGCATTAGACAACTTATTCTACTTTGAACAGCAACACCAACAGCACAAGACACTCTGCTTTATTTACATTAAATTTCCCAGAGCCATATATATCATCACCTCTACTCAACATAAAACATAACAAATAGAGATAGTAATTTACAAAACAGTATGCTGCATTAATTCCTTCTAAAGTAAGCTGTATTTTAACATTCAGTAGCAATGCTCTTCAAACACTTCCTACACCTTGTTGATAGGTCTCCATGTTGCCAGTTTCTGAACTGCATTAGGACACTGATGTGGAAGAAAAATAACCAATTAAAAAAATGGTTGCTTTTCAGCTGATCCACACCCCCATCCAGTTTGCTCTGTAGCTGTACCCACACAGTGCACTCAACAGCAAAGGCAGGAATGAGCCAGCACAAACTAACAATGAAATACACATTATTACAGTCACAGGTTCTCAAACGGTACATTAAGAACAACTTTTTTGTGGACGAAATTACTTAGTACATATTAAAAAAGCATTCATACAGCAGTAAGAGTAGTCTGTGTGCCATAAATTTGTATCACTGCACGCTAACTACTCCTGTCATGCAGTTCAGGCAGGAGTTTCTTCTACCTTGTACCTGGCAGCACTGAATGCTCAAGAAAAGAGTAGCCAAGTGCAGAAGCAGTGTGATCCTTCAGTTTTGCACATTCCCTCACAATCTGTAACAAAGGAATGTCCTAACCCAGAGACAGTGTCCAGACCTTTATTTTTAGTAACTGTCAACTGACCAATCATCTGCTAATTTATCTAGATAGTTCTTGAACCAATTCATGCTCTGTAATGTCCTGTGACAATGTGTTACAGAGAAAAGTTCATCTTCCTCTTTATTTTAAGCCTGCTTCTTAATAGCTTTTTTTCAAGTTCTCACCTTCATTCCACTCATGAGGTAGATTCATCATACCTGAGCTCCCTTCTTAACTGGAACACTCTTTTACAAGCTGAGTACTTCCAGTCTTTTAAACTACTCCTCTTAATGTCATACTTGTGCTTGTTCCTTTGCCCTTCTCGTGTTCAAAGTTTCTTTTCTGAGACAAGGTGACTATGACCTTTTGTAGTGAGAGATCACATTTATGAGGTTGTTAAGAGATAATAAAATAGTAAGTGGGATAAAGCTGATGAATAAGGAACAATTACTCATGGCTTCCCAGAATGCAAAAATTGGAGACATCAAATAAGATGACAAGTTCAAAGGAGATAACTCCTTCATAAAGGTTAATGAAGTAATGGAACATCTTGCCACAGAAGATTCGTATGCCAGAAATTTAGTAAGTTAAAAAAAGCAGCAGCAAAGTTCACTGAGGAACATCTAGCAAGATATACTAATTACAAAGACACTATCTCTGGCTCTGGGAGACCACAAGCTGTAGAGAGGCAAACCTGGGAGAGTGCATCAAGAATGTTTATTCTATACTTGCCCCCAGAGATTCTTACACATCTGCTATTGATCTCTGCCACAGGCTGCATTTCTGAACTATGCTGGAGTTTGTTCTATCTAAGATGACCATTCCTGTCTTACAACAGCTACCCACAGTGGTCAAAATGATGATGGACTACATATTTGTATAACGGCACAGTAATAGCATCTGTTTTATTGTGCATCTCTCCCCATAGCTCCCAATATTTTAGTTGCATTTTTTGGTTGGCTCCAGATGTTTTTGTCGGACTGTCTGCCATGATGCTTTGTTTTGCTAGGACATACTTACATAAGCAAAGCAAATGGACTTGAATTAATAAGAAAGAACCTACTTAAAAAAACTCTAAAAAACTAAACAATCACCTTATTATTTGTTCTCTTAAAGAACTTTCAAAATGATCTTGAACAGTAGTACCTAGTTTAAAATCTACTGCTAAGTAGGTATGTGCAAAGCTACTCACATATATTATGACCAAGAAAAAATAAATAAAAAACCCTGCTGCTTTTTCAGGTAGCCATTCAGTAACGTGAGAGCCTAATGCAATTCAAAAACTAGCTTGAACTAAACATAGTATTTCATACTGGTAATAGAAGTCATCCTCTTTTTTTAAAAAAAATCAGTAATGGTATAAACAAAGGACAGACATTGCCAGGAATTTACAGGTAAAAATCTCCTTTAGCCGTGATGACTGACCTTCCATTCTTGCCTTAAGAGAGAAAAAAAAGGCTATAGGCAGTGATCAGACCGTGACAGACTTCAACTTCCTCCAGCGAGTCTTTGAGTCAGAAAATCTCCAGAGCTGCAAGTGCACGGTATCAGATCTGGGTGACTATCGGTCTCTGCTTTAAAGGCCTGAATTCGCCCGGCGAAACTCCCCGCGCCCACGCCAGAACCACCACCAGCCTCTAGTTAATAACTAGTTAATATGCAGGACGCCACATTTGAAAGGAGATCTGTTGACAGGACGGGAGGAGGAGCGCGCTGGGAAAGCACCGAGCGCTGCTACCGTCCTTGCAGACAGGAGGCGCGAAGCTCTGCTCTGCTCAAACCACCCCCCCACCCCGGGGAGTGAGAAAACCTCATCGAGAAAAGCCCCCGGAGGCGAGCAGCCCCTCCGGCCGCACCCGCTCTCCCATCGCCCGCCCCGCTCAGCCCACCCTGCCCGGAGCTCTCTGCGGCGGTGCCGCCGCGTTACTCGAGCCCGAGGCCTAGCGAGGCCTTGCAGGCCGCAGCCCCCCCGCACCTGGCCCGCCGTCTCGGTGGCGTCCGCCAGGATCCCGTAGTTGCGGTAGAGCTCCTCCACGGTGGGCATGGTGCGCGGGGAACGGGCAGGGGCCGCCGCTGCAACTGAGGCCGCTACT
>VZRW01006177.1:0-14779 GCA_013398125.1 Aegotheles bennettii | reverse complement strand
CGGCAGGCGGCGCTGTGTCCCCGCAGATGCAGGCGGGCATCCCCTCCCCCCCGCAGCTCGCCAGCCGCCAGCTCTGAGCAGAGAGGCCGGTGCCCAGTGCAGTGATAATTGCTCCCATAAACAGAGCGATACTGATTTCCATGCAGCATGGAGAGGGGCGTTGCGCTGATGTCTGAAAAAACCCTTACACCGAGGCTGTTCCTACTGACGCCTCCAGATTCAGCTGGAAAATGAGATTAGAGAAATAAAGTTGGAGTTTTTTCCCCTTATGTTTTTCATCTCGCTATCTTTGTACATGTACTAGCAGCCTGATTGTGCCCGTTCTCACTGTTTACCCTGCTACGGTGTGTAGGAGGTTTGAAATGCTTTGTGAACCTGTTAGTAATGCTCACTCTGCTCTATGGTTCAGAGGCTACCACAGCCCTGACGAAGCGCTTGTGCTTTGCATGTTAACTACAGTTAATTGGCGCTGTTTTTTGGACCCCAGAATGCTGAGTGTCTTTCACACACAGGCAAGGTTGCATAAAGATTGAAAACTCAGTCCTTGCCAGAGTTGCTTTGATTCTCTTTTTTGTGCGGAACATTCACGCAGCAATAATAGAGAGGAAACATCTCCAAGGGTAAAAAACCGTGACTGTCAAATACAATCTTTGGCAATAACACTTAAAAATGGATCAAAGAGCTCAAAGAGCGTCTGTGGAAGGGGACAGATGACTGTGTTACACTGAGTTTGTTCTACTTTTGTTGGAAAGTTCCACATGCATACAATGCTGGTTAGAGCAAATTAATGGGACAGATAACGAGTGCCCCATCCTCCTTTTGAAAAGGTATCAAGTCATGGTGTAAAAAGGTATAAAGTTAATTATCTACAGGCTAAAGTTTGGATGCATTGTGCCTCTCTGCTATCATGGTCACCACTGACTTGCAACGCCATGGTCCCTTCTACCCTCTAGGACATTTAAACAGGAGCCCGCTGCTTCTCTGGGCTCATTCAGGGCAGGTTTCACCTCTGAATTCTGACTCCAAGCACTGGCATTTTCATGCTGCCAGTTCACAGTCAGCGCACTGGAGCAGGACAGCAGTAGCCCAGCTGCAGCCACTGTTTACTTTCGGCCAGTTTGTAGACTCCTGGCAAGGAGAAGGTTCAGAGGCCCTTGGGAAAGCAGACTGGGAGGAGGATGTTTAGAAAGTTGTAGTGAAATGGGCAACATGAGGTTGAAGACTAAGGGTATGAAAATTGCAATAGCTTATAGGAAACCCCCTGGAAGGGCAGTGAAATAGCAGCACTGCTGCTCTCTAGTACTAGCAGCACTCTAGGGCTCCAGCAGCACTCTAGAGCAGCACTCTAGGACTGACTGTCATACCGACAAGGAAGAGGTCTTGGTTATACAGGTACAAGAGCTAAGGATGAAGTGGTAGTGTGCTTGCAATGCTGAAGTACTCCCTTTATGAGCACTGGGGAGACAACCCCTTTCTTCACGTGTCTTTCTCTTAATTGTTGCTATTCATGTGATTATACGTCAGTGCTATTAACTGCTGTGATTCAATGTGGGATTTTCTGTACTGTCGTTCCAGCCTGTACGTCACTAAATGAATCACTGGGTTTGCTCTTCAGACTTGTCAAAAAACCCTTTCACTTCTACACAATCACAACAAAAGAAAGTTACCGTTTTCAAAAATGTTTGGAATGAAACATAAGCATAATTGAAAAGTGATAGTAATATTATTAGGAAACTTTCAAAAGGAAAGTTCCATAAAACATACTTTCCAGACATTGGAGTGTGGTTGGACATGAAACTTTTAATGCAATTTCATATGAACATTCACAGCATATTTCATGAAATATTCCCTGTCGTTCCGATGAAGGATTTCCACAACTTGAATAAGATGTAACTCTGCAATCACACAAATCAGACTACAAAAAACACTCCTCTAATATTTTGTAAAATATTTTGAATAGCTACATAAAATATTTGTGCTACCATCCATGAAGCATTCGCTCTTAATACCTTGTTAAAGTCTTGACATTCACAGAATCCCAGAATCCTAGGGGTTGGAAGGGACCTCAAAAGCTCATCCAGTGCAACCCCCCTGCCAGAGCAGGGTCACCTAGAGTCCATCACACAGGAATGCATCCAGGTGGGGTTTGAATGTCTCCAGCCAAGGAGACTCCACAGCCTCTCTGGACAGCCTGTTCCAGTGCTCTGGCACTCTCACAGGAAAGAAGTTCTTCCTGATATTCACACGGAACCTCCTGTGCTCCAGTTTGCATCCATNCCCAGCTCCCTCAGCCTTTCCTCATAAGGGAGATGTTCCACTCCCTTCATCATCTCTGTGGCTCTGCGCTGGACTCTCTCAAGCAGTTCCCTGTCCTTCTTGAACTGTGGGGCCCAGCACTGGACACAATACTCCAGGTGTGGCCTCACCAAGGCAGAATAGAGGGGGAGGAGAACCTCTCTTGACCTACTGACCACCCCCTTTCTAATGCACCCCAGGATGCCATTGGCCTTCTTGGCCACAAGGGCACATTGCTGGCTCATGGTCATCCTCCTGTCCACCAGGACCCCCAGGTCCCTTTCCCCTACACTGCTCTCCAGCAGGTCAGCCCCCAGCCTGTACTGGGGCATGGGGTTGTTCTTCCCCAGATGCAAAACTCTGCAGTTGCCCTTGTTGAATTTAATGAAGTTTCTCCTCACATTCCCCCCGAATTGTGCATCGCTACCTCTCAGCACTCACAGAATATTTATTTCCACCTTGTTCTCACAAGCAATGGACAAAACTTGGTGTTTTGAACAACAGCAGGTGGTGCTTCACAGCATTGCCACTTACTACGAGGCAGCAACATCTTCCCTTTTGACACTAGGATGCTTTCTAATGTTATCCTTTAGCTACAAATAATCAACTTCTTTCTAGCATGCATGCTATCAAGTAAAAGCTTTAATCGCAAATAAAGGATGAACAGTCTCTCCAGAATTGCAGGGAGAATACCAACAACGTTAATGTCTGTTAGGGTGATAGGAACAAATCAGCAGTTTTGTTGAATATGAGTTTTAGAGTCTCTGGCATTTTCAAAGTCAGAGCCATTTCCAGACCATCTGCATTCATATTAGTAAGTCTGCCATTGCGTTCATCCAGGTATTGCAGCCCCAGGCAAAGGCACTCATTTCTACTAACAGCCCCTGACACCTTGTGCAGGAGAAAGAGAGAACAGACAGCCAACATTTCTTTTTTCAGACTCCCAAACATGTGTGTACAAAGCCCTCAACAAGCTCTGAACATTGGCCAACCTTGTAACATCTGCTGACACTACCTTTTTAATGCCACTGCCCACCTCCAGCACAGAGGTCCAATCTGTCTGCACCACACTAAGCTGGGGCAAACAAGGATGGCAAGCAGGAACTCTGGTGCTTAGGCAGGCAGCAGTGACTTCGAGCTGAACCCTGTACAGACATCCAAAAATTTGGTCCGTCTTACCCGAAAATTCAGTAGATGCTGGTGGTTGTCCCAGGACCTTTCCTACCTCTTGACAGTTGCTTGATAAATTCAGAACCAGTTTTTCAGCCATGGATGCTGACCCAGGTCGCATGCTGAGCAGCCTGACGTCCTGTTCCTTCCAGGGCTCCTAGGGCTGCTTCTGGTGAGACAGCTGTTGCCACCAATTCCGAAACTGTTGAGAGCTGCTCTGCAGCACAGTGGCAGATTGGCAGTGCTAAAGCCATATGGCAGCAAGCTGTGAAAACTTCTCCACAGCTTCTGTGTGTTTGCAGTGGCATTTGCAATGGCACGGAGCACTGTTTTCATCTATGCTGGCTGATAAGGCTGTGAAAATGACACTGGCTACGCAGAAGGAGCTAGACGGTGACAAAAGAGAAAGAAGAATCGTGAGGATCTGAGGTTTGTTTTTAGCTGGTTTTGGCAGTGTCCTCCAGACGTACTTCAGAAAAATCCCAGCAGTGGGGGTAGAATACCTGGAACACTTGGAATATATGTTCAAAGTAACACTTAATAATAAAAGATCCCTGCCACCTGGATGAAATACTGGCTGCAGGAGGCTGTGTAAACATGGCTATGGAATCCACAGTCTGCAGCACTTACCGTGCCCCAAATCATAGTTTGAAATAGGATCTCTGAGTAGCTGATCCCTTTCTGCTTGGAACTTGAGTAGATTTGAATTAAATAGTATCCCTCTACCACTTTCAGCCACTCTAATGAGAAAAATCGTCCCAAGTAGATTCAGGCCTTAACACTGGAAAAATTTGATGGTAATTTCTGCCTCCAATTACTCTAAAAAAGAAGAAAAATATTTTTTTACCTTATCCAATATCTTGAACTAGAGAAATTAGACTGCCAAAGAGGTTTTTTCTGGCATAGTTCTAAGACTTTTGTTGTCATGGGATGTCAATTAATGGGGTAGTTTGTTGTTAACCTAGCTGTGACCACTAAACTTCTACATGTAGACTAGGTCTTAGACTAATATGAAAACTCATAAAAATAGGAACTGGGCTTTCTGTTTAATAAATTGTTTTCTGAAGACTTCACTGTACTCAATGTTTTTCTCCTTAGTACCATATTGTATTAAGTAAATGAAACTACGGGCATGTATTGCATGCATACAGATTGAAAGAAGTAGTAAACCACCCAGGGTTTGTTAATGTACACAGGTATAAGCAATCTGAACTTTATGAGCATTGATTTTATACTTTGTATACTCATTTGTCGTAAATGCGTGGAAGTGTATAGAATTCCATGAAAAGATTTTAAAGTATGCAAGGTGATGGATACATGTGACTTGAAGCCCAGAAAGCATCTTTGTGAGCACACCTAACTATACTTCATTGGTAATTCTACCTTTGCCATTAAAAATACTTAATTATTTAAATACTCAGTAGAGTCCTCTGATGCCTACCAGGGAAGTTAGGATTGCTAAAGGACTGCAAAAAGCCCTGGAGAGCAACAGATATTACAGCATTTTCCTAGATGTTCTGCACTGGAGTTCTACAGCTGTCTCCTCTACCCCAAGAATCTGCTTCTTGGAGCACATGAATATTCTCTGTGCTGAGTAGCAACCCTTGCTGTCTGCCAGCAAAATGTTGACAGTGCTCTTTGTTGGCTTCCCTTGCGAGTTCATGCAAATCACTTTGAAATACAACAAGCCATAGGATCTCTTCCACACAAGACCAAATTAGAAAGAGGCTTCACATTGAAAATTTAATTTTCAATTAGTGTCTATTCAGTGGGAATGGGAATGAGGTGGGGGAGAGCTGGCGTGTGAGATAAGCTGGGTTTGTTAACATGCTTTGAAAATGCTTGCTGACTAGCATGCCTTTTTTCCCTTGCAAATGCTCACCTTGCTGTAATTTGGTGACATTTCCACAGTTTCAATATGCTCTGCTCTTGTATTTCAGATAGAAATGAATTCTGCCCAGCAGGAGGTAGACTTGAGACGACCATCAACAGGCTGCATTTATGTGTCACATACGCAGTTGAGCATTGATGCACAGGCTGAAAGTTGGGAAAGCAACAAGTAATTTCTCTCCTCAGTCCATGCCTATTAGTATCTACCAGAGCATTTATGAGAGCATTGAACGGGGAAGCTGATGACTGAATGGCCAGAGACCAAAGGGAGTTCTCATTCCCTCCAGAACAGCACAGTGTATCTTCGGTATAACTGATGTAGGAGGTGGTTTTTCCATGGATAGACTGCTTGTTGGGGATCTCCATGTGAGGACGGACGACACAACACCAATATGATGATACGTGAACGCCGTGTTATTACAGAAAGCTGGTTACATTTATACTGTGTGGGATCTGGACACATGATATATATATGATTGGTTGATATCGATTATCACGAACAATGTACGTGCCCTAGATTGTTATATAATTAGATGGACTATTTTAGGTGCATCCTGTTTTGTACTCTTCTTATCTCTTTATTTCCTCAGGAATAGTTTGTCTTGCATATTTCTAACCGCAAACGTCCTTGGTTTGTCCTTAGTTCTACTCATGCCAAGGCCCATTTGTCCTGCTAATTAGCAGCCGTACCTATGATGTTTGTCCTTGGTTCTACTTATGCTAAGGCCTATTTGTCCTACGAATTAGTAGCGGTACCTATGCTAAGGTTTGAGTGCAGTTGCCAAATAGTAGGCCTCTACAGTGCTAGTCTGCAGAAAAGGTACTGGGGACCCCTCACTGCCTGAGTGCATTTGTTAGTATTTCTCTCAGAAGAGAAATTTCTCTAACAGAAGAAAAGGAGGGAGTTAGTTGCTACTGCAGTTATAACTACTAGAAGAAGAGACATGAAGTACATCATAATTAGCTACTGTTTCTTTTACCCCTTATTCTTCTCTCTACTCTCCAACATGTGGCAGCATTGAGCATTTTTTTCTAGTTTTATGAATAAAGGTGAATGGCAAAAATTCATTCAAAAATGAATGGTTTGCATTGGAATGGACCTTTAAAGGTCAGCTAGTCCAAACCCCCTGCAGTAAGAAGGGACATCTTCAACTAGATCAGGTTGCTCAGAGCACCATCCAACCTAACCTTGAATGTTTCCAGGGATGGGGCATCTACCACCTCTCTGGGGAAAACAGGAATTAACCTGGTCTGTTTTCTTTTCTGGGTTTGTTTAGTTTATCCTGGAGCCAACAGGCAACCTAGTCAAATGTCAACTTGAATATACCTCAAGTGATATATGAAGGGGAATTTTCAACCAGTCATGATTATTTGAGATCCATGAGCACTTTTTGACCATGCTGGTGCTCAAATCAAATCTCAGTTATCACAGTCCCCCTTTATATGTGAAAGAGGAATGTGAATCTCTTGCATCAGATATTAACATGTAACCCTTTCCCACCTGGATGCCAGAAAAGTTTGGAGTCACACATGAACTAAACCAAACTTTTTGGTTCATCCCTATTAAAGGCCTGTATAACTTAAATTGCATTTTTAATTGTAAACAGACTGGGTTTTTTTCTGTGCTCTTCTGAACAGCTGCAGTGTTCTCCTCCATGTTTGCTGCATTTAATTGGCAAGTCAAAGGATTTATGAAAGGGATTATAAGACATTGTTGCCTGCAATAGCAGAGGACTGGACTCAATGACGCAGGCAGTCCCTGCCAATCCTATGTCCCTATTTTGCTTTGATTCCTGTAGAGTGTGTAAATTATGTTAAGATTGCTGGCATGAAAGCCACAATGCTAATCTTTTTTATTATTGGTTTATCCATGTTGAGCTGGCATATCCATATCACAGTGCTTGATTTTCTGTTGTCTTGCCGCTTATGCTGTCATTTAATCTGACTCATAAAGAGTGTCAGAACTCAACTGAATCAGAATAGAAATGCTTGAAGTTCATTTTTCACAGATGTAAAATGATTATCTAGGTAGGGGCAAATCAGTTCCCCATGTATATTTTGGTACACCAAACCTCCAAAGCCAATTTGGGCTGTTGGTCTGTTTGTCCTCTTTCAACCATTTAACACTTAAAAGTATAGTCACCCCTGTGCAAACAGAGGATTAGGATGTTCCAGGCAGAGGATTAGGAATGCAGGAGAACTTTCTTGCAGTGAAGAGCTGCTTTGCAAAAGAATTACCATTGTAAATAAACAGATAGTTCTGAGAGCAAATGAACTAATGAAGTCTGGTTTCCTATGGTTTTGTGTATTGTGGTTGGATTTTCTAGTATCTGGTAATGTATAAACTGCAGGTGAGGCATTTCAGACAGCTTTCTTCATGTGGGTTATTTAACCTTGAGTGAGGATGATCATATCCCAAAAATCCTAATTTTCTCAGATAGGAAAAATACCAGGTAAGATCAAAACTTACCTCCCCTCATTGCCACTGGGGCATAGTAACCATGACGAAAGAAGCTGTATCCTTTCCTCCCATCTGTCTGTTTATGTGGCCCAGTCCAGTGCATTACTGTGTGATCTAGGAAGAAACGTGCTGCTGTGTAGCCCATCTGTATCATGGCCCACCACCAGTCTGCAGCTACGTAGCTGGGAGAAGCTAATAATCTAGAGACAGGACTGCACATACTTTCTATAGATGCTGGGTGCTTTTACAAGTGCTTTTATGAAGCATGCTCTGCCTGCTTTCTGTCACCCTGGAACTCATCACAGAATGAGCATTTTTTTGTGATAATGAGGGTGTAATGAAGCACTCGTGGCCCACTCAAACACATGGATCTTCAGCATGGCCCTAAATGCCCCTTCAGCTCTTTCAATACATTAAGGCCCCAGAGCAGGCATTTTGTTGGCCTCTGTGGAGTAGGGAAAATTAGACTGACCTACATCGTGTGGCTATTTTATTATAATAAATGCATCGAAGATTGAAATCTTTAATTAATATCTGGAAATGAAAGGAAAGGATCTACTATTGAAGCCCTTGGGCCATTTCAAGGAGAGGGTGAGAGTTACAATGAGCTGGAGAAAAAAAAAGAAAGCAGCTTCCTGAAAGAAAGTTACAGTATTGCAGATGCTACCAGGTCTGCCTCTTCTAAAAAGCTCTGTGCCTATGCTGCTGCATGTCCACCTCAAAAGACATTTCTCTGGACTCCAGCCTCAGCTGCCTTATCAGTGTACTTCTCATGCTGTCTTCTTGCTTTCTTCTGACTGACACTCTGGGCAAGGAATCTTAGCTCTGTCAAATTAATGTAATGCTACATCCTTGGTGCGTGTCTCAGGTTTTAGCTTTGCTGCCATAAAGGGAAACTCTGGTAAGGTTTGGGCATGTACATTTCAGACCTAAGTCAGTGCAGACAACAGGAGAGGGAAAGGCCAGGCTTATCATCCTGCAACACAGCCAATGGCCACAAGAAATCCTTCTGAGAAGCAATCTGTCATCCTGCAAGGGGCTGGGAGTTGGGGGAGGTGATGCAGCAATGTGGCTTATACTCCATGATAGCCTCTGTTGATTAAAACTTCTTCCTGCCCCAAATACCACAGCAGTCCATAGAAAGGACTGCTCACCTGATTTGTTCTCTAAATATGTTTAAAGTTNGGGGGGGGGGAGGGCAAGCCACCTCTGACCCAGTGACAATTTGTTCCAATGGGAATATTTTCAGCATCCCAAATTGTGGAGCCAGCCTGATGTATGCTGTCTGCTTTAGAAATCTTGCTAAAAATTGCAGTCTTAATCTCTCTGACCACATCAGGATTGCAATCAATTTCCACGGCTCTCAGTGGGGATGCACACAACTGGCTTCATTCCATCTAGGCTGAGATGGTTAAGTCAAGTACTTCCACTGGGCATCAAGATATACCAAGATATCTCTAATCAAGGGAAAGAAAGAGAAACACCTCCAGAGGATAACTCAGCTTTAGCTAGTGAGAGGCAGTAGGAACATCCCTTAGATTAACAGAACATGACAGCTAACTGAAGCAACACCTGCAGTCTGGAAGCCATATTAACATTGCTCTGTATCCCAAATTTACAACAAAAGCACATCTCTGAAATGTGGCTGGTTTGAATGATATACTCTCTTTATGCACCCCTTCCAAAGTACGGCTGGAGCCAAGCCAAATAACAATGTTCTTTCAGTACCTTGCAAATAACTGTCAGTGAACTCCCAGCTCAGAATACAGCTAACAGCAACATGGTTACAAAAGTCAGCAGACAGCAAGCATTTTTCATTCCGGGACTGTTTAGGCAGTGAGGGTATTTGCCATACAATGCGATGCTTCTTAGTGTAATTTGCAATAAATTAGTGAAAGCAAAAGAAAAAACTTGCTTATGATCACTCTCAGCAATCATGACCATAATAGAACAGCATGTGTGTGAAGCTCCAGCACCCAGAAGCAGCCCAGCAGCATCCACTTAGCCGACGTGCGCAGTGCCAGCAGCCAGCAGGGACACGGGGTGGATTATGACCCTGCAGCTGCCAAAACAAAGCAGAGCATTCCTCAGTTTTGAAGAGAGATACACCAGCAAGAGGAGGTACACCAGAAGTGGGCATTTCCAGTATTCTCAAGGGAAAAAAAGGGAACTGGATGACTATGCCCCAGATCAGAAATAATGTGGGTTTTTTTTTTACTTTTTAAAAATGCTCAGACCCGTAGTGACGTACAGCTTCCCTGAGTTTATCCCTCCCTAGTCAGGCCCTTAGGGAATGATGAGTGACAGAAGGCATCAAGAACAACAGTGCAGTCAGTCCGTGTGTGAGGATGGCACCCAGTCTCAATCAGCAATGGCAGAACTCCCAGCTCACACTTGATTTCCAAATGTCCTTGGCAGGGTGGTGTGCACACTGCACTGGAGTATCACACTTCCAGCCAACAGCAGTATGCTGTGGTGTCTTATACCCTTGGTCAAATAATGACAGGATTGAAACAAGAGTGGAGGTGCTAATAGACATGAAAAATACAACTTCTTTACACACACAGAGCTCTCTCTTCTCCCTCGTCACAGAGATTTCCTCAAACCTGTAAACAGGTTTTTAATTGAAGAGGCTAAACCATCAATCATATAAAAGAGCTTGCCACATTCTGCACTGCCTACCACCTGCTTAGGAGGAAAAAATAGAAAGTACTAAAGAAGCATATGAATTGCATTGTATTGAAAATTTACTCAGTCAATCTTTCAGGACCAATTCTTGTCTCTCAGAACTGATTTCTCTGCACGGTTTGTCTTGGTAATATAACTAGAAGTGCTTTCTTCCTTCTGGGAATTCAAGTGCCTCTTGCTGTAACCTCTGCTGCACAGCAGCTGAAAACATAGGGGCTGTATTACCTACTGCAAAAATTCTCAGCCATTACATCTTTTCTATTCCCCATCATGGCCCACTTTAAGGTACCCTCTGCTCCTAACAGAAAAGACAGCTGTTGAGCCCGTTAAGCCATTCCTTTAGAGATGCTCAATCCAGTGTGTGCCAGCACAAGACTGCTCCAGCAGTGGAAAGAGGTAAGATTGTGATGGGCCATGAAACAGTAGCCTTTGCACAGAGCTTGATTACCACAGCCAGTCAAATGTTGCTGATGTTTTACTTTGTTCCTGAAGAAAAACTGATTGACTTATAGCTAAAGCTTCTAGTAAGAAACGTAGTTCTGAGACTGCAGAATTTTGGTTGCTGTTAACAAAGAACCAGGAGCGGGATGGGAACTTCTGTCTTGCTGTCAAAGTTCAGTGTGATGCCTCAGCCATACTGAGCTCAGCTCTGTGGGCTCAGACAGCAGTAATCCAAAGATTACATTCTTATATCTAAGCAGTGTGGGCCTCTTTCATCTTGGGGCGACTCTCAAGGGTTGTTGTAAATGATACTCGTAGCAATTACATTGCCAGTTCAAGAGTGCAGAAGGAAGGCTGGATCAGCTTCTAGCACTCAGGAATTTTCCTGTATAAGGAGAATAACAGCCTCACTGTTACAAAGAGATTGGTGGAGAGAGGAAAAAGGGGCAAGAGTGAGGCAGTCTGGTCAAAGAAGCAGTATAGAGAAATATGGCCTGTGTGGACTAGAGGAAGCAGGTGTTTGAGACACCAGTGAGAATGAGGCATTAAGGCTAATGAGGGCCCGGTGTGCAGGCAGGTGACACTTTAGTTAGCTCTCAGCTACCAGCATTTTTGCAAAGACATATCTTTTTACATATTTCTATTGATCTTTGAAGTACAAGAAAGCCCTTATGACAGGAACCAGACTTTCTTCCTGTCTTAAATATTCCCCCAAAAGGGTCTGTTCCCAAACATCCTTCGTATCATCTCTTGCCTTTTCCTGATGCTTCTTTCAAGTCTTATTCTACAAGATTGAGTTGTCTGTAGTGTACGTAGGAAATCCTCACATGTCCACTCTACACAAGCCTCTAGTCCAAGCAATTTCTCACCTACTGCTACTGTGATCTATGTGAACAACCTATATTGATTAGTGGCTGGACATGAAACTGTGAAAGGCTGAAGGACACTTCTTTTATTGAGAACAAATTCCCTGTTTGCTTCGTTTTTCTGTTATGAGCTCCAGAAGCAAAGATTAATGACAGCTGTTCCACTTGTTTAAACAGCTGATGTCTCAGGCCTAGATCACACCTGGGGCTACCTTCTGGACAGTAACAACAGACCATTACTGAGCTAAGCAAAAAGATACCATAAAAATAGTGAAGTTTTAGCTTCCAAGTTGGCAAAGAAAATAGTTTCTTCAGAAGCCGAAAACCCATTGAAGGACAAAAAGTGAGAACCACTACGGGTAGCAACAGAATTTTGACTATAGTCCACTACTATTTTATTTTCATAGGTGCAGGTTGCAAAATGCAGACGTTGCTGGAGTGAGATAAAGCTGTTGGAAATGAAGAGACACAATTGCCATAACTGTACGATGGATGTGTTCACAGAGAATGAAATGTAGAAAATGACAGGATCAATGGTAATAGATGTGTAGATACAGAGGAAGAAGCTGGAAGAATGTAGCATCCAAGAAGAATAGGAAAAAAAGACATATGGAGCTATTTTTGGCACTTACAGCAAGTGTTTTTGACACAGAGAATAGAAGATACAGACAACAGGCCAGCAGAGCTGGACCATTGATTAAAACCAGTGCATTAAAGAGAGGTAACCTAGGAGCAATCCTGGCATTTCTTGCTGTGCACCCAAAGACTTGGCTGAAGGTATATACGGCTCAAAGAGAGGACACAGGTTGCTTTGCTCCTTCTTTGGCACCAAGAGAAAGAGAAGAATAATAATGAAAGATGGAGAGATTGTGTTGCTGCTGCATGTGCTACAGTTATTCTTTGGTTAGAGGAATTTAGATTCCAAGATTTTTGCTGTTATTTTTTACCAGTACAAAATTAATTTATCAGAAAAAAATGGTCAAAAGGACTACTTGAAATACTCCTACAAGTACATACTAAGAGTTCATTGCTTTCTGCTTCTTTAAGAGCTCCACAATCAGGTTCATTGCATTGTTACTATAACATAACATTTTTTTTTAATGCAAAATTTCACATAACTCTCAGGTGCAATCAGAGAAATAAGAAATAGGCATCATGCAGCCACCTAGTCTCCCCATTATATTTTCTTGCCTCATTCCACACAAAAAATACCTGCTGAGCCTTGAGTTACATTGCAAACCATTAAACTAATGAATGCTACATCTTGTATCTGACATTAACTTGCAGAGATGAGGGAGATTGGAGGGTGTTATTTGACTGCCATTTGTTTGACTAAGGAACAAAAAAGGAAAGGAAACACTGCACCCTTCACCCCTGCCATCACCACTTTTTCTGTCTCCATCTGTCATCCATGTAGGCTCTGAGTGATGAAATTTATAAGCACATTGAGAGAGTACTGCTGAATCAGGAGAACCACAGTCTGGTCTCAGCAATGAGTTAATCTTTTAAGTCTCATGTTAGTTAAAAGGACTTTTACAGGTCCTTGGTAAAAACCCAGCTGTTACATTCATAGACCTTGTAAGCACCAGAGCAGGGGACCTAGGTCTTTAAATCCCAGTTTCTGAAGCTTTGGGGAGAAGGAATGAAGAAAATATCATTTATCAGTGATTTATCATTTATTATGACACTTTGTCTCATTTTTCTTGTTTTGGGCTAAGGAAAACTGCTGAACCTCATCAATGAGGTGAGGAGGCTGGGCTGGCTTGGCACAGAGAGGTTTATTCTGCAAGGCACTTTGGCCTCAGTGAGCTGCAGAGCAGTCTGGCTGAGCTGCTGCCGCCGTGACTGATGTGATGCTCCTGCCTGCTGACCTGATTGCATTACTCTCCAGTAATGGTCCAAACTGGGAGAATGTTATTCTTGGTATTAGTGGCTTGATAAAGGCTGCCATTGCCTGAACTGCTTGTAAGACAAATAAAGATGGGAACTTCTCCCTGGAAATTTTGTAGCTTTTATTATATTATATGTCAGAGAAAAACCTGGCTTTTGTGCTTACTTCATACTGTTGCTTTGGGCCTTTTTTTCAACTATCAGGCTTCTGTGTGCACCCTGATGCATCAAAGAAGTTGCCTTGTAGAAGTTAAATAATGTATCCTCAAAGGCTGAAGTTCTGAGACATCAGATGCAGGGTTTTAAGGAGAGAAGATGGTGGCAAGTTGTATAAAATCTACATGTATTCTGCTGAGAAACAGTTTGAAAGAAATTTCAGGTAAAGGAATCCTGCCTCTCAAGTTGAGACTGTATGAAATAAACTTTGTTGATCCCTTCTGAACTGCCTTGCTAAATCTAGTCTGGTCTTCAAATAGCACTCTTCAAATAGCTCCTGATAAAATGGAAACTCAGCCTCCAATGTAAGTCTTTACCCACCCCCTTCTTTCTGCAAACAGCACATAAATGTCAGAGTGGTTTTACTGACCTCAATAAACGGTGGGCAGGCAAGGATGATCCCAGATACTGCCAATAAGAGGCCATTAAAATTGATGTTATTTTTCCACAGCCCCTGTGAACTAGGAGGACCTCTAAGGTTTTACAATCTAAAGGTAAGCTTCAGTCTGGTGGTGTTTAGACAAGTGACTGGGGCTGAGGGAAGCGTGGTGTTGGGGATCCAGGCAAGGCGATGTGTCCAGGAGCCAGGCGAAGCTGGGCGATGTAATCCCAAGCTGGCAGCAAGCTGCCCCGGAGCACTGGGTGCGCAGAGCCAGCCTCCCTTCCCAGCACTCGATGTTCTTGCTGGTATCGTAGGTTGAGCAGTTTCTCAACATCCAACTCACAGAGCACATCCTGCTCCTTCCCCCAGAGCTCAGGCACTGAAGGTCCCCTGGTGCCTCCAGCCCTGCCTTTTATGGTTTTTGAACGTCGTGTAATGTGGCTATAGTTGCACTCTCTAAGTGCAGAGTTTTGCACCTGG
>VZRW01006175.1:48557-172348 GCA_013398125.1 Aegotheles bennettii | reverse complement strand
CAAGCCGCCCTGGAGCGCAGGGTCCACAGAGAGCACAGAGCCAGCCACCCTTCCAGCACTTGATGTCCTTGCTGGTATTGTAGGTTTAGCAGTTTTCAATGTCCACCACACTGAGTACATCCTGCTCTCTCCTCTGGTGCTCAGGCACTGAGGTACCCTGGTGCCCCCAGCCCTGCCTTTTAAGGTCCTTAGCATTGTTAAGCAGTTAACCTTATTATTACAAAACAATTATCACCTGAGTGTAATGGTCAGTGGGGCTGCTCTATCAATCAACAATCAGTCAGCACTCTGATCAACCTCTACAGAAAGGACTTGCTACAATAGTGGAGAAATTCTTACAGTCTGACTTCCTGAAGACTTAGAAAACCACGTTTTCTCTGCATGACTCGGAATAATCTGGGAGAACTTCATGTTCTTGCATATGAAGTTCTCCATTTGAACAACTGGGATGGCATTTATTGTACCCCAAAACATTCTATATGTTTTTTGTTCAAGATTTTATTTCTTGACTTACAACAACATTGAAGAAAAATTAAATGTCTTAACAGCATTTTACATACACACTTGATTGCTGAAGTTTTGTTTAGAAGAAGGTCAGATAGGAAATGTTACTGGGAGAAATTTTAAAAACAGCTGATAAGTTTTTATGCACTTATGTTTTGCAATAACCAATTTAGAAGTTTATTACTTAAACTTGGAGTATAGTATAAAATTTTTTGTGAAGAGAGAATTCAGGTTTTTTAATCCTCATGGAAAGGTGGTGTCTTGCCAGACACAGAAATCTCCACCCTCCACCAAGAGGGAGGGTCATGCGTGGTTACTGAACAGGCTGTTTAACTTCACCCGCCATCTAAACAGGCTGTGTAAAACCAAACCAGTGGTTGTGTTGGCCATGCACTTTGGGCCGCATTCTGCCATCAGGCTGGTATGCGCAGGCTAGAGAGGTGAGTGGGAGCAGGAAGGGCTATTCCCTAAACACGGAGCTTAAATGAGGAGTGGGCTGAGATGCTGTCAGCAGCAAGAGTGACTCACATGCTGCAGCATATTAACCTGCAGCAGCTACTGCCCAGTTCCCTGTTACCTGCTGGCTTTTCTCAAAGAGTTTGGGGGTTGCCCCTGGCAACTACAGGTGTTTCTTTGGTCCTGAACCACTGCTGGTTACAGCATGGTGTATTACAGTAGTTGCCAGACTGACCTTTCCTCCCTCCAAACCTGAGCTGGCAAGACAGGCACACCTACACAAAAACTTTCTGGGTGAGGGTTTCTAACCTGTGAAAATTATTTCTGCTGTCAGCACAAAACTCCATTTGCCAGTCTTTGCATTGATGAGTCAAAAAATTTATTTGTGCTACCAAAATTCCCTGATAGTGGCTTTAACCTGTCTCATTCTTTTAGACTGACAGGTTACTAGCTAATAAAAAATTAATCTTCATAAAGAAGTTTTAAATCACTTTTAAAAAAACACTTGTATTAGTCAGAGGAAATCTATTTCTTGTCATGAAGACTAAGGATTTAATTAGCAATTTAAATTTCCAAGTTACTCATGTTTTTGAAATATGAGAAGTTTCAGATTATTTCTTGCTTCCAATAAAAGTGATAATAAAGAATAAATTAGAAAAGTAGAATGAAAATTTAGAAAAATTCTTAACCATTTATTTTATTTTTACATTATTGTTTTTTACTTTTAAAATATAAGTTAGCTAAAATTTATAAACAAAAGCATTAACAAACCCTTTTTATTTAAAAAAGCGAGTAGAATGGATTGACATTGTTGAAGTTTTTCCCCAAGCTTTTCCTGAGTAAAGACATTAATTGTAACAAACCCTTTCTATAGTCTTGCTTTTGGAAAAAAACCCCAAACCAAACAACCAAACACTCTCCTAAGAAAAATGTCTAACCAAGTATTCCTAATTAGCTCTCGGAGGAAGTGACTAGTTTGTCATTTTCCAGATCAACAACTTTAAATAAAGATGAGCAAAGCTGGTTTCAGTCTTGCAGCCAAACCCACAAAATTTAATAATTGAAGATTTATCTGAAGGGCAAATAATGCCAAGTTGAATCGAGAAGAGGAAACTATTTCTATCTGCAAAGGGCACGGTTCCTTCTAACATATTGTTACAGTTGGAAGGCATTCCACTTAGATTTGTGTGTTTGAGAGGGGGAGATCAGGAAATAAGGAAAAATGTTCAACTGCTGAATAGCAAGAATCATAAGGGAATATAAATGCATGTTTGTTTTTTATCTTAGTAGTTATTAAGGGGACAGCAAATGTTCACTCTCAGAAGCTGGATTTACACTGCCCTTAACTACAGTGTAAACAGGATGCCATAATTTTTACTTCCCCTTTCTGTTCTAGGAGTTAGACTGTGTTGGCATGTTGTAAAATTTCTGTCTCATCTCATTTTCCTGCTGGCTGTGTTGAGGGTTCATTAGTGCCACAACTGATATGTTTAAACCTATTTTTCTTCAGTATCTATTCACTGGATAGCTCACCTGAGTTTCCAGCTACTGACTTATCACTTAATCTTCAAGTACTTACTCCTCTGCACAACAGCTCTCATGGATGTGTTGGTGTCGTGCAGTATGAGTGCCACTGGAAAGCAGACTTCTTGGAGCAGGAATTATTTGGAATCAGACAAGCAGAATTCAAAACATGCAAAGTGAAAGGACGCTTTCAAAAATTTGATAGTTAAGTTCTTGGGAAGCTTTCAGTAGTGTAACACAGTCTGACACACTGACTCATAAGTGCTTTCAAAATACTATGGAACAATTGTGTTAAAAGTTATGCTTGTGATATACTGTGTCTTCAAATGGTCTCATTTGGAAGTCTCAAAACAACACACAATTCCCCTGTGATAAACTTCATAGTCTTGTAGGCAGGCAGGTAGGTGAAGAAGGCTGTCTCAGTCTTATCTTTCAACAGCTGAAGTGAAATTGCTCCTCCCTTAGTGTAAGCAGTGATCTGATAGATTCACATCATTCACCTGGTGGCAAATGCATTCCTGTAAGTGATGTCAAAGTTCGACTCAAAGAGTTCCAATGAGTGAATGCAGCACAAGAACAAACCAGCATCCTACACCCAACTGAAAGTGTGTTCAAGAAGAAAATGCCTTTCTCCCTGTTTTGGAAACAGTGGTTGGCAAAATGCAAGGTAGTGTGGCTTATTAGTTGCTGTATTTCTGTAAGAAAAGATCCTGTAGTACTTCAGCAGTGAGTGAAGAATGATGTTGCTATGGTGACTTTTTGTTGCATGGCAGGCAAATGTAATAATCAGTTGATTTGTTCATAAGGTCAAATGTATTAGCCAGTCTATATTTTGTAGAGTTTTTGCTAGGTTTATGAAAGCTGATACAAATGACTGCCTGATGAGAAAATCACAAAATTTTGGGAAAAGAGAAAAAAAGAAGTGATGAAATATGGAGATATGATCTAAATGGAATACAGAGTTCGTTACCTGGCCAGTTAATAGTTGCTGATGCTGAAAAGATGCCATCACCCAGAGCTCCTTAGAGAGGACCCATTGATATGCTAACAGTCTAGGATTGTTTTAACAAACTTCATCATTAATTACATCAACATTCACATAAATTGAATTTCTTCCAGAGCCACTTTGCAGGACTCAGTCAATTGATGAAGAGACACTGAAATAATTTTCATGGAAAGAGGAAAATATGAAGTAGGGTTTTTCCTTCCTTTTGCAGAAAGTAGTATTTCTAAAGACACATATGAACAGCTTCTAAATAGCACACTGACTACTGCTTAGGCTCCGAGTCTGAAATCCTTAGGCAGTAATAGATGTTTGCCTAGTCTGTGTGCTCCACTGCACCGTTAACTGTGAATGATTTGTATGTTTTCCTCATGAAAGGGCAAAGTTATAATTACTTATCTAATACTGCAAGTGCACATGCTTGCAAAATCCAAGAAAGGCATTATGCCTGCTCCACCGGGCTTCTCCTCCCAGTGCAGTGCAGGAGGGCAAGGTACATCAGCACAGGTACACCAGTGAAGCGTTCATTAAAGGCAGTAGTTTTGAGGAGAGATTTGAAGTCAGAAAGCACTTAGGGAGAGTCCCAAAGCCCATTGAAGCAGGTGGAAAGAAAGGCGGAATGTAACAATGGTCAGCAGAAGTGCACTGGAGTATTGAAGGGAAGCAGAAAGTGGAGAGAAGGGAGGGCGCTGTTGTAAGTGCAGGAGAATGGGAAGTTTTCTGAGACATCAGAAAAACAAGTGGAAAAATCTCAGTGACTCTAGTAATCTAGGAGTCACTGCCTTCACCACCTTGCCACTGGAACTGAGACGAAGATACATTGTTTTTAATTGCTCCTCACTGAAGCACTGGTTCTGCATTAATCTGTTGGCTATAATGTAATCACTCCTCTGTCATTTCCTGCAGCACTGTAATCTAATACTGCACAAGTATCTCACCATGTTCACATCCTCTATTGAATAATTGTGGCTTCAGTTTTGTGATGCATAGTCTGTTCAATCAGCCTGTAGTTGCAGCACTATCTGGAGGTATGGTTGGTATACCTATGTAATTATGTTACTGTTAATGATGCAAATTGAATCTGTTGAGTTAGTGAGATCAGTCATCCTCACTGGAGAGCAGCAGTTTCTACGGACGATTTCTTTCTCAGCTGCTGTGGGACTGTTTTTTCTAGTTCTACTTTGCTCATTCACACAAAAGATACTCTGATTGAAAGATAAAGAATTCTTGTCTACGCAAAGCAGCTGGAGAAGGGCCTGAGTTCAGTGGATTGAGTATGATACTGGCATGCAAAGTGAGAAAAGAGAAATGCAGTAATTCCTGTTTGCTTTGGGTATTGTTTCCTATGGGCTTTGCTAATAACAGGCAGGGTGATGAATTCAGGAGTACCTGGAGATGCCAGTCTCCTCTGGAAAAGCATAGGAGTCATGCAGGTGTTATGGTTCTTAAGCTGTATTTTGTCTTCTCCAAAGAAGTCTGTTAAAAAAACTTTGTCCCTCTCTGATACAGATTCTTTCCTCCTCAATCCTATATAAAGTCAGTCTTGGCAAAGGTTTTCAGATGTAGGTTTATAGTTAGTGAAATTGTCCATATTCCCTGCTGTAAAAATAGCTCTCTACTTAAGTTGCCTTCTCTTTCATTCACAGCGGCTTCCTTTACACTGTATTACTCAATTGTTATATCTATCAGGATATTATACTTCATACTCTAATTTGAAGTGTTTAGAGACCATGTGAATTTGATTTATAGGATTAGAAGCTGTGGAGCCTCCCTCACTGGAGATACTCAATATCCATCTGGATGCAATCCTGTGCTGTGTTTTGGAGGATGACCCTGCTTGGGCAGGGAGGTTGGACCAGACAACCCACTGTGGTCCCTTCTAACCTTACCAACTCTGTGATCCTGTGATTATATTGTTTTTCAATAACATCAAAGAGCACTGGGGTCATACTTTGACATTTTAGGTGTCACCTCTTCTTTCATAGTCTTCTGTTTTAGAAGCTATGCTATTTACTCTTAGCTGCATTTGAACCATGTAAAATCACTTTTTTTACAAGTGATGTCTCGAAGGCAGCATGAAAAGGTTGTAATGTTTTGGCAACAGGCTCATGCCAAAGTTCTTTATGTCAAACGTGTTACATTGCATCAGTACAAAGACTGCAACTGTCTGTGCTGTGATCATTTGGTAGGATTTTTCTGTATCCCCTCTAATACAAAAGAAGGGCTTCAACCAAAGACATATAGAATTGTACGAGTTAAAGGTAGAAGAGAAGTTACTTTCTGCAGAATATGTTTCTCAATGTGCTGAAAAAAATCATGTAACATAGGAGAGTACACCCAAACTGAGTCTTAGGTGACCTGGCACCAACTGCATGTGAATCAACAGCAAGATGCAAAACTCTTTAGTCCCTTTTCCTCCTTTCATCACTTTTAAGATCTAAAGACAACTTTCTGCAGCAGCAGTATATTGCTGGTGGATCTCACATCCAAATAATGATCCATACCCCATACATGAAATGTGATTTCATCATGGCAGAATCATGGCTTCAGGAACCTTGTGGAAGTGTTCCAGTTAATTAAATATGAAACAGGAATAGTGATTACAACAATGTCAACATATTCTGCTGTCAGCTCTTAAAAAGAGAACCCTTATCTCATGGTAAACAAAACCTGCCCAGCCTGAGAATAAAAAAGGCAGATGCCTACTCAGAGAAATAATGATCCTTTGCAACACTAAAAGAATTCCAGCTAAAACGGTGTGCTAAACACCATTGGCAATAATTGTACAGTACTGTATCTATCTTTGGATCTAAGCAAATAATTTAATTTAGAGAAATGTCTTCCACTGACTGATTGTACTTTTATTATCAGTATCTGTCTTTGTGAATGTATGTGCTCCATCCACCTGTGGTGGATGTGGTGTTTATCATATATCACCAGGATTCAGAGTGGGAAAAGCATTTGCAATTTCACAAACTGTCTGGTGTTGCATCACATTTGTTTCTAAGCAATTTTCTAGAGGTCTGGCTCCAAAACTCAGTTTAGGACTAAAAGTAAAATACGTAGCATGTTTCTCTCCTTCTCTCCCAAACCCAGACTGTCATACAAGCAGTAGCTCTCCCAGAACACATCTTGTGTTTATGCTGTAGGAAAAAAAAAAACCAGCAGAATCCCACCAGATCTGGAAATATCAGAGTCTGCCTGTAGGATTAGTTTTATAGTTTCACTAGGTAAAGCTGAAAAACAACAACATTGTTTAACACACATCTAGTTCACTAAAGATGCTTCTGACTAGAGAAATGAAATGCTTGATTTAAAGAAAGATTAACAACTCAGTTCCTCTAGGTTTGCTAGGAGTGTGCATGCATGTGCAGAGGATAAGGCAACTATGCAACTCCGAGTCCAGGGGTGGAGTTTGAGAATGAGCTTATGGCAGGAGGAAAAGTAGCAGTGCCCAGGAAGGAAAACAGTGCAAGGAAAATAGTGCAAGGAAAATAGTGGAAAACAACTGCCTGGACCTTTCAAACCACTATAGTAGTATATTTGGTAGAAAATACACATTAAGAACAAATCATGCATTGTAAGAAGGAGTGCCATGATACCATAACAACATTCCTCCTTTATCTTCATGTGGAGGTGCACTTTTTACTATAGGTTATCATATTTTTCCCCATTGTTACTCATTTATTGCTTGCTGTTGCTCTTATTGAGAGCGCACACCTGAGCAGTGGTCATACAATCTAAGTAAACTGTCTCCCTACACAGAAAGGTCCCAGCTGCAGAGGATAACAAGCAAGACTCTTATGAAACATAGGCCAGTTTAGCTCTATCCTAGATATCTGATAAAGTGAGAGACTGAACAATGACAGAATGGGATGTGATAATGCAAATCACCAAGGAGGAAATACACAACATTGCAAAACCAATCATATATAAAAAAAACTCCAAACCAACTACACAGCATCTAAATGTATGTCTGGGTACACACATGGCAAGGTTTGAGAAGAGCAAAATGATTGTAAACACTTGAAGAATATAACCAGTAAGAAGGGAGGGGTGGTATGTAAATCAGAAGGAAGAAGAACAGAATCTTAACTGAAGAAAAAGCTGCCTAGAGATGAGCCTGAGGAAGCTTCTAAACAGAGCATTGCAAATCTAGGTCCTAAAGACATTTAAATGGACAGCGAGCCAAATGTTAGGGCGCACACCATTGGCAATGTCTCACCCTGGCATGAGTGAATCCTAGTACAGAGCAGGTATTTCTGCTTCCCAGCAGTATGTGACACGTTGTTTCCTTCTGCCAAAGCTTGCTTTCTTGGAAAATTACTCACATTGTGGTCCTTTTAGCTCAGGATGTTCCTTTTGTAAATGAAGAATTGGTCATACAGTATGAATAATGTTTGAAAACGGATCTTTTGAGCACATGTAATTGAGGCTGAATATAGCACTCCTGCAATAAAATAAATTCAGTTCAGCATCCAACAGCTGGGAACACTGCAGAGTTTGTTACATAGTCCCAGAGTTCTCCCTTTTCTGCATTTAAGTGGTTGTTTGAAACCATTTGTTGGTACTATATCTTAGTTTCTCTCTGAAACTGTGTTGCCTATGGCTCTCTAAACTCCCTGAAAACAATTATTAATGACCCTAAGTACAGCTATTTACATAATGGCTGCGGGGTTTTCTCAGGAAGTGTCCTCTGAATGTGCAAATCTCTCCTCGTGTTCCCTGTGTGGTCCCTCAGTTTGGACTCCAATCGTTAGCTTCTCATGTGATGCAGAAGTGGACTTAGAACTGTCAAAAAATGGAGCTTTCAAGGCGTGGTATCTTTTTTTTTCACACAAAACTCATAAGTACCCCTCAAGACACTCTCCTTCTACCCTCCTATCTTGCAGGCAGCCTGCTGGGCCCATGGATGTGGGGCTGTGGCTGGACTGAAGAGTCCCTGCCCTGCTGGTTGGAGTTGTCCCTGGCCATGAAGCAGCTCTGCAGGGGTAAGAGCCTTGATGGCTTCTATGGGGCAGGATTACAGGAAAGGTTACAGAAATCAGACAAGGGGAACCTACCAAAATCAGTATTTATTCCCTAGGTGCACTGTCAACCTGTTTCATACTTGATTCTTCTGCCCAATTTAAGCTTTGAAGCTTCAGAGTATTAGTAAGGACTTCAGGAGGTTTTGGCTTTTCAGACTGGAGCATAGTTACTAGTTCATAAATTAGAAGCAACTAAATGGGAACTATCACTTGCTCCCCTAGAAGCTAGACAAGAGCCCTCTCCTATTGTTTTTGATTTCCATTGGTACTCCATCTCAACTCTGCTCTGATTGTGGGACTTTGTATGGAGATGAAATGGTTTCCTTCTCTATGATATGGGTGACAAATAACATTCATTAGTCTCTTCATTACATCTTCTTGATTGTGAGCTACTACTTGCCTTTTTTTCCTAACATAAGCATAATTCCTCTGGAGAAACACCTGAGTCCTTGGAAGTGAACATCCCAACAAAGGCAAAATCCCTGTGCCAGAGCTTGGGTAAATGTAAACCATATTACCTACAAATTGATTTCACAACAGAGAAGAAGGGCACTCCTCTGAAACCTAGACAGCAAGGGGGTGCTCCCAGAAAGCCAGTAAGTCTTGGGAATCAGCTGTGATCATGGAGTGTGAAAACTTCTCATTTTTTTATCCTCGTCTATTCTTTAAAGATGCCACACTTCTTCCATAGCAGATATTACACAGCATGTCTTAAACACAGCACAGCACCTGTGAATCTTGCTGTGGAGGTCCTGACTTTTTCTATGCGTTTCCCAGGGGAGCCCACACATCTGAGTCAAGGTCATGATTTCCAAGAGTTGATGAGAAAAAATTCACAGTCATGTGATTCCAGAGGATTTTGGTGGGTCTGAAGCCCAGCTTGACATTTACCCATTTGAGGATCTGGATTTGTGGCCTTTATCTCTATAGTAACTGTAAACTGCCCTGTATTAGTATGAACCATATCCAGGAAAAGGAGAAGCAGACATGTTACTGTAAGTAATTATGATACCCAAGTAAAACTCTTAATATTAAATATCTGTTCTTTAGCCAGAAAAATCTGTAGCCTGTATTGCCATGTTTTTTTTTCACTTATGCTAGATCCAAAACCCTTAATATGCTCCCTTTAAAATATAAGGAAATCTAAAAAGAATCTGATGTGACTCATTGCCTTGCAAGGAGACCCTCTTTACTAACTAATTGCAATTTGGGTCTCCCCAAGGTATTTGGAGCAGCTGATCTGTCTTGCAGTTCATGACTGGGTTATTGGTTATATCACAACAGGCTAAATGGTATCAAAGTAGATGGTATCAGAACACATTTGTACAGTGAATGGCAGCACTGCCAATTATGGCTTGTGTGGACTTCATTGAAAGTATGCAAATTGACTGCAAGACAAACTAGAAGCAGGAATCTCTAGAGCAGGTGGATTTACTACAGCAACTAGATGTATTTTTCAGTTAAAAAGTGATTGGCTATGTAATTACAGATATGATTATGAATATTAGATCAACAGGCTGAAAACAATCATGGTAGCCAGATTTTAGTCTCTGGCAGAAATAAGATTAACAATTGAGAATTCCTCTCACTGAGGCTAACCAGATTTCCTGTACGACATAAGAGTTTTTTAAGCTTGTCGAACAAAAAGGCCACAAGACATCCTAAAATAGCAGTTCCAAGAAAACTATCATTTCATCTGTTTTTCTTCCTCTGAACATATCAATGTCTGATGTTCCCATCAGTTCTATAGACTACTCACACAGTGTGGAATGGAAGCCAGGTTTGAGGAATGATCCAGACATGGCAGGGAAGGTATCAGAGCTGGATCACTGCCGGGTGAGATGTCTCATCTGAATCTGGATCAGGGCAACTCAGTCAGGTCCTGGGTAAGCAGTGGGAGGCTGGGGCACGGGCAGTTTGGGGGAGCAGCCAGGTTTGAATTGCTGTGTCAGAAGTCGCCAAAGGCCATGCAAGCAGGCAAAGGTTTTGGCTGAAGGCAGAGCAGCCCCTGGGGAGGCAGCCAGCATCAGTTGCTTGAGAGTCAGCATATTCACAGCACTGGGTACCTTCTTTTCCCATTGGTTTGCAGAGTCCAAACCCACTTCTCAGGGAATGCTAAATCCCTTGTAAGAGGCTCTTCTCAGAGTTTTATGCTGTCTCCTTCGGATGATTTTTCTGTGGAGGCTGCTGCAAATCCAACCTCATCCAACTGCTGGCTGCAGTGCTTGTATGTAACATTCTCAGCACTGCCAACCCCAGATCCCAAAGCCATGCTGTGAACATCAAAAGGAGAGTCACAATCTTTTCCATGATTTTTAGGAACATATTTTAATGGTCCCTCTTCCCCCAGCTTTATGACCTTACAGAGTGCACCAGAACCTTGTGTTCAAGCTTTTCTTTGTGACCACGAGAGAGTACTTTCTTTTATAAAAGACAGCTGAGATGCTCCTGGATCACAGTAATGCAGGGACTGGGAGTTACAAGGAAAGTGTTCAATATTCTCAGTACACCAATAAAATCAATAGTGCTAACAGTTGGAACTGGTTGGCTAGACAGAGAGCAACAATAGCTGAAGTGATGAAGGGTGAGGCAGGGGAGCAGAGCTTTACAGGGGTGTGCTGCCTGGCTGATGGCTGAGGTACGAAGGGATTTCAGCTGATTCCTGGCACCTATAGCCAGAGAAAGTATTTCTGGAAGAGGAAAGTGAGAGTCTGCAGGAGATGTGTAACAGTGAATAGAAAAAAATTGGCACCATCATGGTTTTTTTCATCATTAGCTTGTGGTAGGAACATTGGAAAGTCACTGTTTACATACACCCCAAATAAAAGAGTGTTGGGCAGGCAGAGCTCTGACACGTCCTCAATTAAACCAAACCAGCAGGAATATGACATCTGTCTGTGCTGTCAGATGGGAGAGGACTGGTGAGGGTACCCTTAACCTTTTACTCTCATTAATGTTCTGAGTTTGTAAACAATTCTATTCTTTCCATGGTGAAAGAGATGCAAGGGAAGAAAACAATCGAAAGAGTTTCAATTCTGTGGTGAGGTATCCTGACAACACTGCATGTCCTCTGGAGCCAGCCTAGCCAGGTTTCCCAGAGACTCAGGGCTCCTGGAGAGTTCCTGCACTTGCTGCTGGCAGCTGAAAGACACAGAAAGGTGAGTGGCCAAGTGGTCAGAAGGACCAGGAGGGCTTCTTTTTTCCCTCTCCTTTCCATTCTCCATGCATCATGGCTGAACATATTCACTGACAATCTGGTCACTGGGGGTTTCTGCCAAGGGCAGCCTCTATTTCAGCCCTACGGTGTGACCTGTAGGGAGGGGTACACTTCATATCAGACAGAAGAGTTGAGTTTTCATGACCCTATCTCTCTTCATTCTTTTCCCTCAGCTCATGTGGTGGCAATCAAACAACAAGGAGGAATGGAAACACACAGAGTATCGCCTGTGCTGTGTCAGGAAACTCCCTGCACGTGCTATTCAATGATAGACATATACGCAGTTGGGCCATTTGCAGCACCAAGGCTCTACCCCATTGATTTACTTTTCAATGGCTGTACTGTTGATAAAGAGATAATACTTTCCTCCTACATGGTTTGTTGCAACTCATTATTGTGGCAACTCACTGTGAAAGTGTCAGATTAACATCCTTTTTGTATTTAAACACAATGCCTGTTTGGAACAGGCCAGCTGTTTGCCACAGGCCAGCTGTTTGCCACCTTTTTGGCCACTTCCGTGTTATCTCTGGCCCTGCAGAGAAACTCTCAAGTCCTGTGTCTACACAGCTAATTAAAAATAAAACACCATTGTCTGAGCATGAATGCAACACCCAGGACCAGAACTGGTTTTAGTCATTGGGCTAATTCAATTGCTGAAAGTAAGTTTAAACCAGGGCTGACTGTAGGAACCTGCCTGCAGTGAGCAGTGGCCAGGGCTAAAAGCTCAGGTAGGAGTCTAGAAGCAGCACTAATACAAATGTTGGAAGTTTTCTCACTAAAAAAGTAGAAGTTAATTACAGGCCTGTAAATTCTTTTAGTTAAGCTTAGGTGCATGGGACCAGAAGCATTTTATGCTGCTTGAGGATTAGGTTATTCAACAACTACTGTTGCAATTAGCCTTAATAGAGAAATCGTCCTGAAAGCATATTTCAGTTCATTGTCTGAACTCTGCTCAGTTACTAGTTTCTTATCTAATTACCAAGTCATATTTCCTCTTCCTTACAAATCCCCTGCTTTTTATCCCTCATAAAGGGCTAGTCTGAATTTTTACATCCTTACTGCTATATACCTAACATGTAAATGCACTTGGGGCAGTTTGTAAAGCAAAGCTCATCAATTTACTCACCTGGGTTGCCTACACACTTCTCTGCATCTGTAAGTGCAGGTGCATGCAAACACTGGTAACCCCATCTTACAAGGTGCTGGATATTGCTCTCCAACACACAGCCCTGCTTCCACTGCAACCAACCTGGCACCGCCTAGCAAACATCAGCACAGCGTGTACCTTCATTAGCAGCATCTTCAGAGAAGGAAAATAGCACGTTAGTTTCAAAACTGGATTAATTTAGCATGATTACTAGTGTTTCTCCTGACTGCAGGATGACACAATGTTTGGGAACTGTGGAAGGATTTGTAGGACTGATGTCCATCTGCAAGCCAGCAGACAGCATTTGATACTCTCCACTGCTTGCTCTCCAAGTTACACTGCTGGACTCCTTTTCTTTGCTCCTTTTCCAAGTAACAGGGACATATAGTGCCGCTTCGTGGTTTCTGTTCCCTCACAATATGTGTGGGAAATTCTTAAGTAGAAAAATCCCTGGAGGCTGAAAGGCTGTATGGAGCTACTGTTGCATGAAGTCCCCTGGATTTCTGCTACTGACTGCTGTTGGAAACATGACTAGATCTTTGACCTGACCTGATCTGGCATAGCTTCATTAAGGCATCTTCCATGAGTTGTTTTTTGTTAGGTTTTAGTGCATTGTAATACAGAGGCTGGTTTGTATACATTAAAATGTTGAAATGAGCATATACCGCTACAGCAAAGACACTCACATCTATTCTTCTGTGCTCCACGGGGAATAAAAGCTCACTCCTAGCCACAGAAAGCATAGCACTTTGCAATGAAGAAGCCTTTTTTTCCCATTAACAGCTTTACTCTAGGAAGGCTATGAGGTATCTGTGTTCAGTAGTACCTCTTCAGTGAAGGGATGCCCAGGAATGACCAAACCCTGCCTCGAGGTTTCTGGTTTGGATGCTGTTTCTGAGGTGCAGAAGGCAACTTGTAGGACGGGAGACAAAGAAGTGTGTTCACAAAATGTACTCAATGGCTTGGTTTCCTACAATAACAAAGGAGAAATAAGGGAAAACAACACCTGCTTATACCATGCAGGCTTATGAGTGGGAGGAGAATGAGCTAAAGTAATCTAACCCTTTTCCCCACTGGCACTAGCGAGTGAAACGTGTGCTCCCTTAACTCCCCAGAGCCTGCTCAGAGCAGAGACGTGTTCCTGTCTCTCGGGCTTGCAGCCACAGCACCCATCTGTCCTGAGCCAGGCCTGGCCAGGGCTCAGCTGCCTCAGGCCTCAGGAAATTTAATTCTAGGGTCAAGCAAAACTTTACCTTGTGCATCAGTACCAAAGAGCTACCAAGCACATAACATATTCCAACAAGTTTGAAAAGCTGGAGGGGGCTGTTTGGGTCATGAAACCCAGTGCCTACAAATCCAGGCAGCTCCACAACAGGCATTTAACCCACTGCATTCTGCAGAGCATCCCCTCCATGTCATAGCTCTGGCCTGGAAATATTTCCCCATATCCTGTGATAAGTGTAACCTCTTTTGTACACAGTGCCAAAAGTCCACAGGGCTGTAACGTGCCATGGCAAAAAGGCATAGGAGATATGGAGAGAGCCACCACAGCCTGAGTACCCTGCAGCAGTGGGGCTTTATTGGGTGAACATGCCAATCTGATCTAGAAACTGATGGCAGCTCATCTAGTCTTCAGTTTGTGTTTTAATCCACAGATTGTTCCTTTTGTCACTTGGAGACAAGGAATTTCAGTGACTGTTTTCTCCCTGTAAATTGCATGGTTGGTTTTGTTACTGTGTCTGTAGCTGTCTTTGTGCCTCTGGTTGGAAGCTGTCAAACAGCTTCTTACCCATGCACTTCTGATTGCAAATTCCAGATTGCTTGCTTGCATTTGACTTGGTTTATCACACAAAGCCACAGCCAGAAACCATGTTCACAAATGAGAGAACAGGGCTGTGTTGCTAATTAGCATCCTGCTGATTTATCATATTTTACCAAGCCTAAATTCATGGCACAAGTGGCCACAAGTTACACTCTTCTCTAAATTTGCCCAAGAGATGAAATGGAAACTGCAATGGTTCTTTTTCAAGAAAAGGAAAATTAAAATGAAAGTGAAGGTCAAAGATGCTCTGAGGCCCTTTGTCACACTTAGCAATGCATTATTCCTATTGACTCATCTCAAGCGCATGAAGTGTGTCTAAGCCATGGCACGGAGTGAATCTGAAGTCTGTCAGGAGAGAACTGGTCTGTAGAAAGACAAAATGATTGGCAGATGAGCATCAGCCCCCTCATTCCTCAGCACTGGAAGAAAACCACAGAGGCATCCATCGCCCAGGCAGCAAACACTGGTCTTTTGACAGGGGCTGTGCTAGAAGGCACGTGAGCGGCAGGAGGGCTGAGAGCCCGTCACAAGCAGAAGTGTCTGTACAAATATCCGCCCAGAGGAAACTATGAGACAATGGTGAAGCACAACAAGGTCAGTGCTGACGCTCCCGACCCTTCAGTTGCCTTTCTGCTTTATATGTTAGCCCCACAGAGATCAACCGGAGCTTCCTAGGGAACACGCTTTTTCCCATAGCTGGGGTCAGGGCAGCCACCTCTCTCCCTGCAGCGACTGGTTGTTTCCTCACTAGGATGGAACACACAACTGTGGTAATACAAGGCCTTTTATATTTTGTTGACACCTGACTTTGCAGCAGCCGCTGATACTGTTCTAGCACCAAGGTTCAAACTCAGAGCTAGAGATGCAAGATGAAGGAACAATTCATTCCTGTAGCAGCAACCTCCAAGTCTTCGGTGTGGAATGAGGCATGGAGAAAGGAGCATGCCACAGGAGAGCAGCTCCCAGGATTTTGTAGTTCAAGATGTCAGTACATCTGCCTGTCTGTAGATGTGAGAGCGCTTTGGGGTTAACTGCACTTAACCACCTTATGTCCTTTTCATACCTCTGAAAATCAACAAGAAACAGCCTTAACAGTACTCAACCAGTACATCCTAGCAGACGTATTTGCCACTAGTGGTGCCAGTTTGTGATGCCAGTTTGTGATGCCAGCTGAGGAAAGCATTTGGATTTGAAACATCTAGGGAGGACTGAACTGCCTCACAAAACTGGGACAGCCGTGCTGTGAACATTCTGCACTCCAGGTCCCCAGCTGCTCTGCAACATCTGTTAATTCTCACAACATGCTATGGTGTTGATTTTTATTGCTTTGTTTTTATTGGAATAAATAGCTTGAAGACTAAGTGAATGATGCTAGAAAGACAGTTCTGTTTTGTATATTTTTACTGAGTTTGTAGATCTCCTTCTTAAACACTGGAGGAAATTTACACACTGGTGCAGAGCTCTGGAGCTGGGGTGCAGACAAGAATGCCAAAAAGGTATCAGCAGGGTGCAACCATCTCCCCAGAGTGTAGATACATTGCAATTGGTACCTATCCATTGGCACAATGTGGAGAATGGAGGCTTTTAGAGAGAGGATTTCCCTGCTCAAAGGCAAAAGCACTCACTTAGATAACTAAAAAGAGCATTCATATCAATCTGATGCCATTATGTTTAATGGAGCTGAATGTGTGACTTCTGAAATAAAATAGTCTTACAGCAGTGGGAGGAGAGAGACACACATTTTACATTGTAGCAGCCTCATGGGAAGGGGAACAAGGCTATAGATGCTGTGAGCCTAATCATAGAACTGTAGTTATTTTGTGCATTGCAAAAGTGAACACGGGTTGGATATTGTGTGGAAAGAACCTCACCATCACCAATTAATGTCCGTAAAAGAGACAGAGGAGTTTTGGTGGGTCTTTATTCGAATAAAGGGGGAGTGCTCAGGACATTCCCCTGTGGGGTCTCTCAAATTGGTCAGAGGATGCAGACTCTTTTTAACCTTACCTGCCCGGCCACACATCGCGCTCTCTCTTTCCCCATGGGCTGAGGTACTCAGGAGGTACAGACTGCCCAGCCCACTTACTGCATGTTCCCCTGGATATGTACCCCTCTTTGCATCATGCATCGCATGTTCATTAATTCCAGTTTCATACCTCCCCTTGGTGGAGAGGTTAATATTAATAATTTCATTAAGCATGTGTGCTTGAGCTGTGGGTTAAGTTCAGTTGCTTCTACTGAAACATACATTTTCAACCCCCGTCTATCTCGAAAGGTCACAGAATCACAGAATCACAGAATCCTAGGGGTTGGAAGGGACCTCGAAAGATCATCTAGTCCAACCCCCCTGCCAGAGCAGGGTCATCTAGAGTACATCACACAGGAATGCATCCAGGCGGGGTTTGAATGTCTCCAGGGAAGGAGACTCCACAACCTCTCTGGGCAGCCTGTTCCAGTGCTCTGTGACTCTCGCAGTGAAAAAGTTTCTCCTGATATTCACATGGAACCTCCTATGCTCCAGTTTGCAACCATTGCCCCTTGTCCTATCATTGGTCATCACTGTAAAAAGCTTTGCTCCATCGTCCTGACCCTCACCCTTTACATATTTGTAAACATGGATGAGGTCACCCCTCAGTCTCCTTTTCTCCAAGCTAAAGAGACCCAGCTCCCTCAGCCTTCCAGACATCCCCCCCTGCTTGTGTTATTTATCCTTTGAGTTAAGGCATCCCCTCCTGCTTGGGCTGTTTACAAGTTCTTAACTGTTACAAATTGTTAACTGTTTGCAGAGGTGTTTTCTAGTTCCCATCTCGATATTTACAGAAATCCCCTGGGAGAGCTGAGCAGAGGCAGAGTGGCTGGCTTCCCTGCTAGCGTGGCCCAACAAGCACATGCATCTCTGGCTTCCTCTTTCCTTTGTTATTTCTCTTTGCTTCCAATGTCATGGCATTACAGAACCCTTATCACCGTGATAAAGGCTTGGTAAAATTAACCTTCCCAGCAAAAGAGCTTCTCTCCTAAAATTTCAGAATTTTTAAAATTAACAGTTGAATGAATTGTTGTTTGGATTCTCTGCTCAGACAGGTAAGTGTGAATTTTCCTTTTCTATTCCTGTACACACAGCCTAGATTGGACTAATGCACAGTGGAAAACTGGGAGCAGGGAGAAACATTCCTTCTCCCCCTTAACACATGGCCAGTGTCTCACTCTCTGGCCCCCTGTGGGATCTCACAGTAGATTCAGGTTTCACTCTTACTTTTCCCCATTGAAGGGTATCTGGCTAATACTGACCCTCTGGTCCCCTCTCCACGGGGCAAGACTTGCTACTATGAGTAACAGATCCACATGTGCCCACAATCACACAAATGGCCACAGCATGACAATACAGAAAGTCTGAGGTACTAAACTCTAAACACAGCTGCTTCCCAGACTTGGAGGTGCCTGGAGTAGTTTCCATCATTATGTCCTCAAACTGGGTCCATAAGGAGCTGCATTTTGGCCGAGCACCTGGCTTGTGCCATGCAGCATTTAGATGCTGCTCCAGTTGTTTTGTCTGCAGGTGTGTTTGGAGCATATTTGATTGGGCTTGGGACAGAGCAGGCCTGGGAGCAGTGGGACCTCCCAGCTACCCTTCCTCCAAGGGTGGCAGTGTCTGTAGCACCTTGAACAGATGCTGTTAATACTGGTTTGCCTTGGATGTCAAACAGCCATGCTTTTTTTCTGCCTGCCCCAAAAAGCACAAATAAATCTGTACTCATAGAGGAGGTGGCAGGATAAGAACAGCTGAAAAAACAGTCTCTCATAAAAGTTACCCAAAATCCCAGTGTTTATGGTCCACAGATTACAGATATGCTGCTACCCCCCCAGACCAAAGTCTCATTCATAGCCCAATTAGAAATTGTGGCCTTGCTTTTAGTGCCATGTACATGGGCAGATCAGGAAGGAAACATCCCAAACTAAACACAAAACAGACATCAGCCTCTGGTAATCTTCCAGAGTTGGGCAGCTGGAATCAAACCACATGGTTCCTACCATTTTCAGAGGAAATAATGTGGCTACCGTTTGGCTTTGTGCCACAGCTCACTGCAATCACTCTTTTCTCAGCACATTTTTTCACTGAACCGTTCAAGTAAATTTTGAAACAATAGATGATAATGTGACTGCCAGTCAGCTTTTTCCCTTCTCTTCTGCTATAATTACGGTTGTCTGTTCAGTTCCTTATTACTCAAGGAATCTTTGGTTTTACATGACTATTTAATCAATGCTGCTATTTTCTGAATTACAAATAACATTTTCAATTTCTCCATTTATCAGGGTAGCAAACCACTCAATTAGTTTTACAGTACAGAATTCCCATGTTTGATTATTACAGATCAGCTTCACATCACAGTGTTGCATCTATCACTTTAGGCTCAATAATTTCAATAACCTGCAGGAAAAGAAAGCATTTTGTATTTAAATGCCATCATTTTGGTCCCAGTTCAGCAGAGCTTTTAAGCCCATGCTTACAGGCTAGGAGGTCACCAGGACTCAGCGAGTGAATGATGCCTTGCTGGAAGGGGAAGTAATGCTGGAATGCATTGCATTTCAGGGAAGGGTCTGAAAGAGCTCAGCTGTATGAAATCAGTGTATCTGTCCTGTGCAGCACACACTGCACAGGAGAGCTGCGATGCACCTCCAGCAAAGCTGCTTATTTTACACATCTTACACAGATGCTCTCTGCAGGAGGTAGGGGATGCTGGCAGAGTCAGCAGCAGCATTTTCATCTGATTCATGTTTCAGAGGGTCTTGGCCCCAGATCAGTATAACGAGAAAGCAAACTTAAACCTCACTGCAGATAACTGGGCTGAAATCCACGCCCACCTGAAAGCACAGCTGGTATTGCTGCTTCCCACTGCAGGCCCGAAGGGCTGTGTGCTTGCTCTCCTGTGCACTTCAGTGGGAGCTAATGAAGCACTGTGGTGCTTTAGTGGCTCCCTCCTACTCCAAGGCTGACAATCTTAACACTTTTTTTTCAGAAAAATATTTGGGTTTTTTGCTCAATTCTGTTCAAAGGAAGACAGGAGAGCCATTAAAAGCTGCTTCGCGTGTACCCTCCATAGCACTGTTTTATCCAAGCGAGCTGTACCATGGCAACCACCCATGCGGATCTCAGGGTGCAGGAGATCTGCTGAGGACTGGCAAAGCCTGCAAGAACTCATCTGTGCCAAAAGGTACCAAATGCCATTCAAGGCCTATACCTTACTGTGGCAATCTGTGAAAGACTCAAAGGATGCCACCCGAATTAACTCACTGTTTTATTAACAATTATAATCCTTAGAACTTATTCAGTACCTTGCAGTTAGTAGACTAAAATGCTATAATCAAATTCAAACCCCCAAATTCCTTTTCTATGGTGTGAACATGTTACTGCAAAGCAAGATACCATGTGAGTTTACAACATGGAACTGCTGGAGAGCTGGTTCCTCTATGGCAGGGGTTGAACAACCTTGCAGTCCCTGCAGGCTGGGCATCTGGGTTGGAAAGCCATGTGGCTGGATGTTCTTACTCCAGCATACTCCCTGGTAACCTGCCTGCTCTGCACTGGCTGAGCTGTGAAGGAATAACTGTGACGCTCACGTCATGGGAACAAACCTGGGAATGGACTACAGATTTCCTACCCAACCCTGCAACTCCCTCCTTTGGATCAAAGCGGGCAGACAAAAAGTTTTGAGACGAAGAGAATTTTTTTTTCTTTCTTTGTGTTTTTCTGTTTTTCTGTCAGTAATACAAAGTTCAAACTTTTTTCCCCACGAAACTCTTCACTCAACCTTGCCAGGAGGTACTGTATTGGTATAACATTATGAAACCAGGTTGTATTCGATGTCTCCAGTTCTTCAGACCATGAGTAAATGTTCTATCAAGAAAGGAAACAGTACTTTTTTTTTCTCTTTGCTTATTTATTAGTGGTATGACTTACCATGGTTATAAAAGCAGACCACTTGTTGGCATGAAGATCTATTTAAACATTTAAGGTGTATTAAGACATAGGCCAGTCAGTGATTTCACCCCTATGAATCTCACCTTGACCTTTCTCGTGAAATTCTGTCAGCACCAAGGATCATGGTGTGCTTTGTGTGGAAACTTGTTGCTACCATGCGGTGCACCTGTGCCTTGAAGAATACAGTCAGATGCAGAAAATACTCATTTAACATACTGTATCCTGAGCCAGATCCTGCAGGGGCACCATGTGCTCAGCTGCGAAGTTAGAAAAAAAAAAGTCTTGTCATTTGAACTCCATTGTGAGCCTCTTGGCTTCATTGGTCTGACTTAACTACTCTCGTTTGATGAATCAGAGCATCCACTTCATAAAGAGAGGAGCTATAGCACAGTGTCGCTGCCAAAGCAGTGAGATGTATTTGGGAATAACTGGTTGGGAGTAAAGTGCTCTGACTTCTGTTTGGTTACAGTCAACAGGTCAGTGTCTGCTCCTGCAGGTCACAACACCACTTCTGGAGGGCTTCTGGTTTTGTCCAGGGACTTTCAAAACTAACAGCATTAAAGTAACAGCTACTGTGAGAAGCATTTGTGCCTCTGATTCTTCAACAACAAAGCACATTGATTCCTGAGTGAAATGCTCTCTGCTGTTGAATCATGTATTCTGTATCACCAGGGTTTCTCCCTGAAGAGAATGCATTTCCTACTCTCTTCAGCTTTTGCATTTATTAGTCTTCAAATCATCAGGCAGAAGCACAGAACACACTGGAATGGAGTAGAAGTTGATATACTGTCTCAACAATTATACTCATTTGGGAAGACAATTTGTAATTACTTTCAGGTCCATAAAGATAAATCAAAAACACTTAATGCACAACTGCAGTGCATAAATGCTGTTTATTACCAGTGCTTTTCTTCTGTATGCTTCACTACATCCTAAAAAAATAAGCTACTGCAAACAATTCTACAGGTGGGGAAACTGAGTTTCAGAGCCCCAAACCCCTGCTCTGGACCAGCATCACCTGTGCAAAGTCCAGGCTTCATAATTCTGTATCTGATGCACAAAGTGCATGCACTGTGCATGAAGTACTAATTACATATAGGAAAGCAGTAGCGTTGTGCTTCAAGCCACAGATTCCACATCTCAGTCTGGAGCCCAGCCTACCCATTTCCCAAGCTTCAGGTGCATTGGTGTGTTTGTTTGGGCAAGTATGCTGGAAGTTCCAAACCAAAGGCCACTAAATGCAAAATCCAGTGCAGCTTGAGTGACAAGGTCTGATTTTTCCAAGGTCCAAGGGAAAATGAGAGTGAAACAGATAGTCTGAGCCCTAATTTGGGACTGTACATCTAGAAATTATCATCTAAAGCACCCATAGGACTTGAGATTCATCTGGACTGAAAGTGAGCTAGGATCAGAAGGTACTGATCAGAAGTGTGGCCTTGCAACTTTCCTGCTCCTCCCTCCTTCATCAAGGCTCTGGCTCCCACAGGACCTTCTGGTGAGGACCAGCTGAGATTTCTGCTGCTCTAGTGAGCAGACCTTTCTTTTCCTCAGTGCCTGAAGCATGGACAAGAGCCCTGCCTTCCTCTGGCAGCAAGCTATTGTTCTGGTGTGAGTGGTTTTGTTGATCTATGTCCTGAGACAGATTGTACTTTGACTATGGTTTGAGCGTCTCTAGAGCTGGATCTATTGTCTCATATTGCAGAATCAAGCATAAAGCAAATCACTGATCTGGTAAGAATTCACACAAGTAGCTGAAGTTACTTCAAAATATTTGCACTGGCAGGCTTGCCAACCTTGTATTTTTGTCTCCGTGAAGTTATGACACTGGTGTAAACTCCTTACTCTGTGCTCTGGCTAATTTAATAAAAACTCTGTTGTGTGTATGTGCTGGTCACTCCAGGGCAGAAGTGTTATTGTGTGGTGTATGGATCTGCTGTTAACAATCACAGACCATGACAGTGGGTCTGATCACAAGAATATGTCCTTCAGTCTCTTCCATCTGCTCAGTAAAGAAGGATATGAAACAGCTAACTTGTTACACTAGGAGAGCTTATCTCCTGTGGCTCTCTGAACTCAGACAACCACAAAAAATGTAACACACTGTTGCACCCTGACTGGGGACTGAACTCAAATAAGTCCTGAAAGAGAACCGTGAGAAAGCCACATAGCCAAAACATCTACACTGATTCATTCATTGTGTGGTAGGAAGGCAAACTCATCTGCTCTTACACCTCAAGCACAACAAGCCTCATTAGAAGTCTGTTCATAGCTCATAGCAAACTGTAGACTCAAAAAGAGTCAGTGTACTTCAAGGGAGGCATAAAGGCTATTGTCAGTCAGCAAAGCTGTAATTAATCATGAGCATATTCTCTGGTGACTAATTGGAAATGAAATTATGATATTATTCTTGTTTTTCAAACAAACCATTACAGCTTTAAATTGCTGAAGGGAAATATTAGCTGTGATCTTAAGATATTGAAATGCTGTGATATATTCGGGTGTTGGGGTAGGATGATGGCATGTAATGAACTTGATAGCCTTGTGATTAAACACGCAGTCATATACTAAAGGTAATCCCGAGGGGCAGGAAGCAGAAAGAACATCGGCTGTTTCCAATCGGACACTGGAAGGGACACAGAAAGAAACTCTGAGAAGTAAGGCAACTTTACTTCCAGCTGACGTGGCCAGTATGCTATCAGGAAGAACATGGACCTATAGGGAGTGCTGTCAGTTAGACCAATAGCAATGCTCCTAACACGCATGTCTGCCCCACGTACGGGGGATGCGAACCAATCAGTGTGTACGCTTTCGGCACGTGGTCCAAATGTATATAAGGGATAAAAAGTAAATAAACTTGGTCTTTGCTGGCTTCATATTGGAGTAGTGAAGTCCATAGCCTACCCAGCATTTGGGTATTTAGTCTTATTATTTCTGTGTTTGTTTGAATTAATTTGCTGCATATAGCTCACTATTGAACAGATGGCAGGAATTTTTGCTTCTGAATGTTGCCCTGGTGGTGGAGGGTCAAGAATCCCTCAGTTATAGCAAGCCATTGCAAAGGGCAACTGATTGGAAAGCAATTACAGTTGCTTTCCTTTCCTGCATAGGCAGGCAACCAACCAAGCAACCAACCACTCTCCGCATGACCGGAGTGTGTGTTTTTGGTGAGACAGCTACCCACTGCTGCTGGCCATGCACCTCTCTGCTTCCCCCACGGTACATGTGAGAGATGGAGGTACAGAGAGAGTTAATGGGATAAATATGTTTTGGCTATATAAATAAGATGTCAGTTCCAAGGATGTCAGCCTGATTAGAGACATCTTGTTGGGCAACACTTGTTTTTACAGTTGAAGATTAATTCTGTCAGTCACAATAAAATTCTGACTCAGTCACAAATATGCCCAAATATAGACCCTGAGGAGAGTATGCTAAGGCTTATCAAATGGGACCCAACGGGTGACTCATTTGTGTATTTGTTAGAAAAAAATCAAAGATTTCTGTTTAAAGAACATCCAATATTATTGCTATTGCAGGAAATAATTGTTCAGACAGGCCCAGTGGTTTGGATCAATTCAACAGCCATTCTATTGCTGGGTGTGTTCCGTAATTGTTCTATATTTAAATAGTGGCTAGAGTCTGACACACACCATCCTCACCCCCATTATTCTGATCAAATCTGCCTGCATATAATGAGCTCTCTCAAAGTCTCCCTTCTCCAGGGGTACATGCTGCCAGCAAGCCTTGTTGTCCCATTTCTCACAAGCCCAAGAATGTTTGCTTTTTGCTTCAATTAAGTTTTCTGCCCAAACAGAACACAGCTGCTGCACTGTGACCTTGCCTGGATGCACACGAGGAGCTACTGCTCTCCCACCCTTCACCAGTGCTACACCATCTCACCTGTGCAACTCAAATCCTGCTGCTGCTGCCTCCCTTTTTGCAATTTTCTTTACTGTCCTGTCCCAGACTGCCTCTATTCCCCATCTCACATGACACAGCAGTTCATGTACTTTCTGGACCATCAGCCTTGGTACATTTTAGGAGAGGTTTTCCTCAGCTAAGAGCCAAAAGGGACTGTGGCACTTGCTCATGACTCAACACAAAGACCACAGCAGAAGAGGTCACCATGCTACTGCTTCTGTCACTCTTCCACCTCGCAGGACAGTGAGGAAAGGTTGTAAGAGCCAAAGCAAACCCAGCTTTTGCTGTGTCCCACTGAGGAAGCTGTGCCTTGCATAGCACTGCCAGAGCAGCAGAAGGGCTGCATGAGCAGGGAAACAGAGGTGCTCATACAGCAAACTAAGGGCCCAGCAGCTGCTGGAGGTACTGGCCAAAGCACCTCACTGAAGAGAATCAGTTCACTGCTGTCACCGGGGTAGAGCATTTTGGTGTATTTGTCTGAGGACAAGACTTTTTTTCTTTTCAAATTGCCATAGAACAAATTGCCTGCACAAAACAAGGGGTTATGGAGGCTTTACTCCGAAGGGGAAGACTTGCTGCTTGCCAACACACATAGCTTTCACCTGCCTCGCCTAATTAGCTCCCTAAAATCCAGCCTGTGTTGTTTCAGAACCTGATATATCCCATATCCAACAAAGCCATTCCTGTTTCTATGCCATGCTTCCATTGCCCCAGCCTGCAGGAAGTACTTGGATGTAAAATATTTTAAAGCCATTATGTTTCATTTTTATTGAGACTCTGTGACTCACCTTTATTTAGCTGCTTCGGTTGCTTGTATGGCAGGTTGCCCACTGCCAGGGCATCTGAGCACCTCATCACTGGTTTAAAAATTGGCAGACTGACAAGACCCAAATCCTGAGAGACTGAGCCAGATTTTACAGGGTGTGATTCATCTTTCAGTTGACAACTCTCAGCTACCGATATTGGGAGGTTTATTCCTCTGTATTGACAGCACAAATGTCTCAGCCAGTCTTAGTCATTTTATGTGATACAAAGAGATAATGTCTAAACTAGCCAACCCCTGGTGTGAAAGGGCCTGCCAGTGATTATTGGTAATACAGCAAAGGCTATGTACTCTCTAGTGCCACTGATAGCCCTTGACATCAGTGAGAATGGAGCAGACGCAGAGGTGTCCACTTTCTTAATTTTCTTCATCCATGATACCAAGACTATGAGTCAAGACTGAGTGTGAGGCATCTTGTAACAAAGCTGCAAGGAGGAGCATGCACGATGCATTCCTCACAGCCTCAGAGACCCAAAATCCATGAGTAGGTTGTGGGAGATCCTGGGATTGATTTCTAATTATCCTGATGGCAGACTACTCTCCAAACAGTGTTGCTGAGAGGCAGAGTCATTTCATTGGACTGTGAAATGCATGAACAGCAGACAGGACTCATGACACATTGTGTGTGAGCAATGAAGTTGTTTTAGTAGTTACAAACATGGTCAGATACAATGGGTAACTGAGATTTTCCAAAATTATGGTATTTTTTAGTTATCCTCAGTAAGCCTTAGAACCATTAGAAAGAACTGCAAAAGCAAATTAGCAACTTCGGACTAGATTCACAAAGCATAGTTAATGTTAGTTTTAGTCAACTTTATAAAAAATTTAGATTCTCAAAATGAATGTTCTGTTACTACCAAGCTCTTGAGGACATATAAAACAGATCCAGTAAACACAGAGCCTATGGGCATGCGGACAACAACTGAGGTCTGAGTGGCATCCAGCCTCTTCAAACCTGCAAACTGCTGCTACACTGAGCGCTCTCCGATCCACATGGCTTGCACAACCTTCATCCAACAAGCTGTGAGCACTACGATGCCATAACACCACATTTTTGGGAAAAGGTAATGCCATCCTTTTTGGGCAATGCTTAAGGCAGTCTCCATGAAGATTTGCTGCATCCTATGAGAGTGTACTTAACATAAGCTATAAAGCATACAGAAACATCAGCACCAAAACTGCTAAATACTTGAGGCACTGCCTGCTGTTTCTAGTGATTCCTGCTCTCCTCACCAGCTGCTGCAATGACTATACTGGAGTATCGGCCCTGCAAAGGTCCATAATCTGAACCTGGAGTTGCTCCTGTGCAGCTTTTGGACCCCACCAAATCGAATTGGCATTAGGGCTATGGATGCCGAGGGGAATTTGCAAGTTGGTATTCGCATCTTTGCCTGCTCACATACCTTCAAGAAACCAGGCGTGAGGCTGTACCCTGCTCACAGGGCCACAAACACCAATTAAGTGTCAAGAATTAATGTCACAGAAGAAAAAAAAATCAATAGAATGACTGAATAGCAGAATCTGGGTCCTAAGAGTCACATAAATTTTATAACACAAGTGACTACTGACGTAAACAGTTGCTGAGTCGTATAAATCCCTGCATAAATGTTTTACAGGATTAGGCACCCAATTGCCTACTTAGTGCCAGAAGACTTGGCTTGTCACACACTTTGATTTCTTTCTTGCACATTTTTTTTCTTAATTTTGATCATTATATTTAAAATATATAGGAAGAAGATGCTTTAAAACTTTATATTACTATTTGAAACATAATTAATATTGAATTTGTGCAGAGTGATGAAATGGAGCAGAAAATAATCCTGATTTTGGATAAATTGATTTGATGATAACCTTCAGTTAGGGAGGGAAAAAACTGTTTTTTCTATTCTGCATCCTTTTATAGTGTTTTATTCAAAATCCAATGCAATCACAGCTCCATCCAGGTGCATAGCTCCCATAGAAGTCTGACTATGGCTAGCAAAAAGTGAAAATCCATTTTCTGGCCCCCTTCCAGGAAGGACTGGTACAATTTGGCTGCAGGGAAAGGGTGTGCTCTTTCTTAAATTTGGCTCTTTTACTCGTTATTCCTAGGGTAGCAGTATGTTGTTATTTTATTTTGTTGGGGTTTTTTTAAGTCCTAGCTCAAGGATATGAAAGTTAACACGGGGAAAAATAATTTTGTTGGGTAACTATTCAACACACAGCTATGGTGATTTTCTGCCTCTGGACCTGTGTACTTGACTTCCCTAAATTAACAGCTTCTCAACTCAAATCAAAATAATTCCTGGTGTAAAAACCACCCATCCCGTTTATTCACACCTAGCAGGGTGAATAGTCCACTTAGCAGGCTCAGAAGGAGATCATTGTAAGCATCAACTGCAGCTGGACAAAGGTTGGCCCAGGGCTCTCGGAAAGTCTTTCGCATCTATTTCTTTCTGAGTTACAAAGTGCCAAAGACAGCCGGACAGTCTCTGGCAGTGGCAGAGCAGACAGGGCAGGAGTTCATGAGCCAGGAAAGCCAGGTGCTGCTTGCTGCAAATCACCTGTTGAGTCACCCTGGCCAAGATACTTCTTGGTCTATCTCCTCCATGGGTTCTCTGCTACTGGGACAGAGTGTGCAGCAAGGGCTGGATGAAGCAGAATGAGCAAGGATCCCTTCTGAAACCATGGAGCAGATGAACAGATTTGCTTTACCTGTCAGAGTTGGAGGAGGTCTTTCCACTTCTTGGAGGTGTTCACAAACCAAACACTAGCTCTTGAAATGAGACTGGGGACAGGTTTCAATATCCCCTAAAGGCTGGGATATTCACCTGAACAATTCAGAACTTCTCAGCCTACAGGACAGAGATGTGTAGCATTCAGTGTAACATTGTTCTCCACATCATGGTTCTCCTTTATTGTTTTCTTCCAAAACTCTTTTCTCCTTCCAAACCTAAAGTACAAATCATAAGGAAAATAAAGAGAGACAGGAGGGACAGCAACCTGCCAGGAGTCAGCAGAGGAGAGGCTCTGGAGCAGGAGCATACAAGGAAAATCACAGAATCATTGAATCATGGAATATCTCAAGTTGAAAGGGACCCATAAGGATCATTAAGTCCAATTCCCTGCTCCTCGCAGGACTACCTAATACTAAAGTATATGACTAAGAGTGTAATCCAGATGCTTCTTGAACTTTGAGAGACTTGGTGTTTTGATGACTTCCCAGGAGAACCTGTTGCAGTAACTCACCCTCTCAGTGAAGAACCTTCTTCTAATATCCAGTCTGAACTTCCCCTGACACAGCTTCATTCTATTTCCTCATGTCCCATCGCTGGTCACCAGAGAGAGAAGGTCAGCACCTTCCCCTCCAGTGCTCCCCCTTGAGGAAGTTGTAGACTGAGACAAGGTCACCCCTCAACCTTTTCTTCTTCAAGCTGAACAAACGGAATGACTTCAGTAGCTCCTTGTAAGTCTTGCCCTTGAGACTTTTCACCACCTTGGTCACACTCCTCTGGACACATTCTTATAGTTTGGTGTCCTCGTTATATTNGAACAAACGGAGTGACTTCAGCAGCTCCTTGTAAGTCTTGCCCTTGAGACTTTTCACCACCTTGGTCACACTCCTCTGGACACATTCTTAAGTTTGGTTTCCTCGTTATATTGAGTAGCCCAAAAACTGCACAGAGTACTCAAGGTGGGGCAGCATCATTGCAGTGTAGAGTAGGACAATCACCTCCCTCGACAAGCTAGCTATGCTGTGCTGGATGCACTCCGGGACATGGTTGGCCCTCTTGGCTGTCAGAGCACACTGTTGACTCGTATTCAACTTGCCATCAATGCAAACCCCCAGATCTTTCTTCAGGGCTGCTCTCCAGCCTCTGGTCCCCCAGTTTGTATGTATAACCAGGATTATCCTATTGCAGGTGCAGAATCCAGCACTTGGTCTTGTTAAATTTCATATGGTTTGTGATTGCCCAGGCCTCTAGCCTACCCAGATCTCTTTGTAAGGCCTCTCTACCCTTGAGGGATTCCACAGCTCCTCCTAGTCTCGTATCATTGGCAAACTTAATGTAGATTTTATTCTTGTGTCCAAATAATTTAAAAAACATTAGAGAACACTGGCCCTAAAATTGAGCCCCCCAAAACCCAGACAGTTTCCCCTAACCACACAAAGCTCTAATTTTCCAACTAATCTTAACAGTACTCACTTTAAGACAGTCTTTCTAAGCTCTGTACTAAGCTACCTCACTTCATAACCCCACTGGCTATGAAAGGTCAACAGAAGATTCAACTTTCACATTCTTCACTGTAAACTCAGATTATAAAACATACATGGTTTGGTCAGCCCCATTTTGGCTTGATTAGTTAATGCTTTTACTAATGTAATCTTCATCTCACCTAGGCTGTCTGGTTTACCTGTAAATAGGAAAGTCAGGGCTAACACTTTGTTCACAGAAAATAACCCTCAGTGTAACTTGCAATTGTTTTTATTAGGCAACCCATGAAGAACTTGGAGAAGAGAACATACCTTTGTCCTAATATTCTTCTAATTTTCTTGAGATAAATTACAAAAAAGCACAGAAGGGGCATCACATTGAAAATTCTAAGAAAATCTTCCCACTTTTAGTACCTCAGAGTATCTTTTAAAGGAGAATGTCTAATTCAAGTTCCATTTAGAAATACCTAACAGGATACCTACCCAAGCTTCTAAGTGAAACACAGAACTGTTAGAAATTCTAGGTTATCTGATCATGATTTTCTCTCCCTTTTCAGGTGCATTAGGCTACAATTTTTTATTTTATGTAAGTTTTGGAAGAGTTCAATAGCCCCAGTCAGAGTCCTAACTCTGCAATAATAATTCAAACTATCTATAAATACTTACAAAAACAAAGAGCAGGCTCACTCCCCAGCTCCAAGCAGCTGAAGCATCACTACACGGGTGTGTCAACAAAAAAATATGGAAAATTATTGTAATTCCTTTCAATAAGAAGGAGGAGAGGTAGACACCATAGATCTTTGCAAAGCTTTGATGCCATCTTTCCACAATATTTTCATAAGCAATCTAGGGAAATGTGACCCAAATAATTCTGCTTAAAGGTGAATCAGAACTGACCAAAAACAGTGTCAGAAATGCAAGCAGGAAAAAGCGTGTGGTATAATTACACATTTTCATCAGCAAACAGGTCAGAGCTAACACTCCCTCTTCTGAGATGAGCTCTATGGATGTAATGGGATGTTTCTGAATAGCTCATGGCAGAAGCAGCCAGGAGCTGAGGTCAGAGGCATTGAGAGGGATCAGATTGTGGCTCCCTCACCCCAAGCTCTCTGCAAACAGTATCATGAGGCTTTCTGTCTGACTGAGAGCAAAAGTAGCTGTTGCACAAACAGGACAGACCTGCATTGCAGAAATAATTCTAAGACCATTATTTTATACTTTTATTGAAATAAAAGAAAATGTGTGCATCTGATGTCGGGAATGATTATGGTAATTAGATGAATGATTAGGTCAGATCAATGATTGCAAAGGCTCACAGCAGCTTACTGATTAAATGGAATAATTTTTCAAACTAATTTTCCTCCATCCAGTTACAAAAACATAGCTAATATTTTATGTAACTAAATTCCTTAAATGTAGGGGTTTGGAACCAAGCCAAATATCTTTAAATTAGATGAGATTATCTAACAGTTCCCTAGTACTGTTTTGGAGCGCCAAGTTTATACTGCACAAGGAGCTGTGCATGGAACATTCACAGTGTGCAGAACACTTCAGCGTGGTACATAGCTTTCCCTACACTGCGGGGCTCCAGTTTGTGGTGGTACACAGCTAAGACAATTTGGGTACCCCGGCATAAAATTAAGGAGTTGAAGTCCAGAGTAACAGCCTGTAACACTGACAATGTTCATTAACACTTCTCCCTCCTCATTTTGCCTACAGTGAACTATGACATACTGCAAATAGGGTATTAAATATTAATGAACAAGTGCCAGAAACTCCCCCTTCCCTCATGTTAAAACTGGGAAGCTGAAGTGGTAAGCACTGATGATATATTTGCTGGAGCTCAGACATACAACAGTATGTCTTTCCCTGTCACATGAGCTTAAATTCTCCTTGTTTGACTTAATATTAGTCATCTGCCAATTTCATTACCCATGAGCAAAACTTGGAATCGTGTATTAGAGCAGTAATGCAGGGAGATTTTATAGCACAGAACAAATAATGCAGTATTGAACTACAAGTATTTTTACCAAGAACTTTTTAGACCAAGAGACAAAACTGAGAAAACTTGCTTGTAACCAAGCACGGATGACAGACTGACTGGAGCACACCAGCATTGACTGTGTCTGTGGCATTCCAGAGCAATGTTGTGCTGCCTCAGAGTGTCTCATACTACAGCGTCAGCCTCTCAGCCCCTGAATTGTGCACACAGTGTGTATGTGTGTACACATTTCTGTACCTCTTGACAGTGCTCAGAAGCTACCGATTTGTTCTTTTACTGCTCCAGAGTAACACTGAGGAGGACAAGGTCTTTACCTTGGGTTTTGTTCTGTAGGAGGTTACGTATGGTTTCCTCCAGGAACAATAGACACCTTTACATGCCTCTGAATGGCCACCTGCACCCTTTCCCTATGTGTGGAGCAGTGCCCTACTGCTACTCAATGTATGCCTTTGGCATACAGCTTTGTAATGCAAAGAACAGTTTTTAGGCTGAACATTTTGCAGGTTCAGGTCCCAATAGCCTCAGATTGCATGGGCCCCTGGGCAGCTCATCAGTGAGCTGAAGGTCCTGTTCACAGCCACAAAGGACAATGCTTCTTTCCACTCTAAAATGCTGTGGTGGCAACTGTCCCTAAGAAACCGAACCAGTGGGAAGTGTATAAACATCAAAATCAAGTTCCAGCTTTCCCTAGCCACTTGCAAGATTACATAAATCAATATATTGCTGCTTCTGCTTATAGTTGAATCAAATGTTTTCATGCCCACCATAATATTAATTTCAGATCTTCTAGCACCTCTAAGTGAGCTGAGCTGGGGCAGAAATAGCTGTTTCAAAGCAATAAATAAATATATGCTTTAGGTGAAGGATGTGAATCTATTATATTATGAGAAATCAGAAAGCAGTAACTGGAGTACATAATGCAGTCAGACAACTTGAAATGATGAATAATTTAGTCAGAGTTCATAAAACTTAGGTAGTTTTACATATGAAGGATGCTTTATCAGAAGACAACAAAATTTCTTTGTTTTTTTTACTACTGCTGTTATCATCTTATTGAAGTATTATTGAAGTATTATCATATGTCATCTTACTGCATAATAAAAATTATTACTTTTCTACCAACTTTGAAAACTGCGCAGCTGAAAGGGATACAAGTGTATACATAGGTGTAATAGAAAATAATTTATTAGCAGTGCAAAATGTGTTTTCCCTGTAAATCTGGAAGGATGGGAAAACAGGCAAATCAGTGAGACTTTTCTGGGCCAGATAGAATAACATATGATAGAGTGAAGATGGTGAACATGGTTCAGTGCTCAAGGTCTTGAAGCATTTTGATCAGGAACATTTTCCACAGAAACATCCCAGTTTTAGAGGCACTGGCCTTATTCTCCATAGCTTTTCTCATGCATTTTGTGTAGGTGTTTAAAATGCTACACTCAACCCATGAAAGTCTAATACATTATTTCTTTTACACAGAACAAAGTAAGACATTAACATCCATCTGAACGGGACCTTTCAATGATTTGGGTTGGAAGTTACTTTTAAAGGTCACCTAGTCCAACCGCCCTGCCATGGGCAGGGACATCTTCAACTAGATCAGGTTGCTCAGAGCCCCATCCAGCCTGGCTTTGAATGTTTCCAAGGATGGGGCATCTAACCACTTTCCTGGGCAACCTGGTACAGTCTTTCACCACCCTCAGCATAAAAAACTTCTTCCTTAGATCTAGTCTGAATCTACCCTCATCACAATTTTTATACCCTTCCAGCATTCAGCTCCCAAACGATGTTACTAATGACTAACACTCATGCTAAGAATTGCTAATCACTGCTAAGCCTCGTAAAGCATCTCTGTTTGTGCTTAATTCTTGTTGCTTGTCTGTTGATCCCAATGTTCCTGGGCTCTATCTTGCCATAGTTAATTACCACTGAATCTAAAGTATTTCCACCCTTAAAGGCATTGGAATTTGGAATTTAGGTACAGGAAACTAAAAGAAAATTGTTACGTTGTGATAACATTATCCCTACACAAGTCTAGACATTCTTTAAAATACTCATTCTGAAAGGCATTATTTTAAAAGACAGACTGACACGACAACAGATTTTGGAGCTATACACAAGTATGTTGGAGTTGGATGGGATCATCATGTCCAGGAGGTCTTTATACAGCTTAATTGAGTAAAAACAGAAGTAAAGCTATGACAGGCACCAGCACTAACTTGCACAAGCCTGCCAGAAAACTTTGATATTAACTCTGGCATCTAGGGCATACCACAATGTTTATACTGAAAGTGTTATTCAAACTCACTGGGACTGAGGGGGAAGGGGGTCACTAAGGTGACTGCAATGACAGAATTGGCAGCAGAGCTCAGAATCAAGGAATTGCAGCTCTTTAAGCATGATCCCGTCATGTCCAGCAGTGAATGAAAGAAAAGACAAAGCACAGACAAAATGTAAATCAGCTTTTTTCACCTTTCAGATGCAATGGTTCTGAAAAATCAGAGACCTGGGATATCCTATCTGCTGGAGTGTAGTCTAATTACCAGGTTACAGGCTTCTCTAAGGCAGATCTTTTTCTCCCTCTCTTTCATTTCAGCTGTATTACGTATCAATATTTGTATAGACTATTTAAACAGTCATAGTGCAATAACATGACCTCTTAGGTCACCTAGCAGATGAAATACCAGGTTTTCAGTCCCTGTTCCTGTGGAAATAAGTGTCTATATATGAAAAATGGACTATCAGCAAGATACTTCTTGGGAGAAGGAAGAAAGTAGCTTGAACACTTGAGTACAGGTGCAACTTGAAGCTAGGTCTATTGCAACCTGAGCACTCAAAAAGGACAAAGAACTACTGGAGAGAGTACAGTGAAGGGCTATAAAGATGATGAGGGGATTGGAGCCCCTCTCTTGTGAGGAAAGGCTGAGAGACCTGGGTCTGCTTAGCCTGGAGAAGAGAAGAATGAAGGGGATCTTATCAATGCTTATAAAGATCTACAGGGCAGGTGTCAGTAGGATGGGGTCAGACTCTATTCAATGGTGCCCAGCAACAGAACGAGGGGCAACAGGCACAAACTGGAACACAGGAAGTTCCATCTAACCATGAGGAAAAACTTCTTTACTTTGATGGTTACAGAACACTGGAACAGCCTGCTCAGGGAAGTTATGGAATTTCCTTCTCTGGAAACATTCAAAACCTGCCTGGACGTGATCCTGTGCCACCTGCTCTGGTTGAACCTGCTTCGGGGGGGGGTTGGACCAGATGATCTCCAGAGGTCCCTGCAAACCCCTACCAGCCTGTGAATCTGTGATATACTGCAACCATAGGAGCTGTAAGACCACAATCCAGCCTGGCAGTGAGAGGGGCTTTTTATTGCTCAGTTGTCACCATTTAGCAAACATCTGAATTTTATAACTAAGACAAATAAAATGGGTATTTTTTCTTATCTGTGTACTGTTCTGTTAAAATCCCATCATCTGATAAGATAACTAAGGAAAAAAATAAAGTACTAACCAATAGATCATCATGATACCAGGAGCTTGCTCTGAGCAGAGGCAAGCTCAGCAGGAGCATTCTCACCCAGAAGGAGCTGTGTGGGGAGAGCACAAACACAGCTGCAGAAGTGCCCAAGCAGGCAATGAATCTGGTGGGCTGAAGTCTGCATATGACAAATGCAGGCAGTGTAACACACCTGACAGCTGGGAACATGGCCCTTGAGTCTGCCATAGTGACTTTCAAGCCCATACTGAGATTGGAAGTTACATGGTGAGTACAAAGCTGGACTAAAGGGCTTTTGCAGATCTAGTCTGTAGTTGGCAAAGCGAGGGAAGGTTTGTTTAGTTCTGCCTAATCCATAGCTCAGAAATGTCTCATTAAGCCCCAACATTGCAGAAGTGTTTCCACATCCATTATAAAATGTTGGCATAAGTGTAGAGCACTTGAAGGAGAGAAGGAGATGGCACATCTATCCATTGAAGCAAAATGGAACTGCAGCAGACAGCTGCTGCTGTTTTATTGCAGTTAGCAGAAAAAAACCATCTCCAAGTGATATCAGAGAAGAAATATTGCTGTTCAGTAAAACAGATTTTCAAACTTGCAATTCCAAGTAGCCCGTGTTAACCCTAGGCACTGTAGCACTCACCACCATACTTCAGCTGCTTCCAGATGAGTGCGTATTTGAATAGTCCAGTTAGTTAATGGGACATCCATAAGCAAGAGAAAGTGGAAGGCCACAGTTTCCTTCTGAAGTGTTTATCTGAGCAGCACGGAACACAAATGAGTGATTTAGTGAGAGATGGAATTATCTCCCTCCCCTTATGGGCCCCATTTTGTAATCATCACAGCCAGCCTGCTCCCTGAAGCCTCAAAGTACTGTTGTGTCTTTTTCTCTAGACTCAAATAATTTTTGCCAAGAAGATATTCAGTTGAGCCACTTGAGATTGATGAGATTTCTGAGTCTTGTCAGGAAGAGATGTAGCTGCTAAACTTAGTCGGCAGAAATTGCAGGATCTTACTTTGGTAAGCAAAGAGAGTACAGGCTGCTGGGGAAAAATGTAATTTATATAGCTCATTGGCTTTGAAACGCTTCATTAATAAATGCAATTTTGAATTTCACTTGTTTTACATTCACAACAGATGGCCTGGCGAGGCCTAAGGATGTTTAACCAGGCTCTGTCTTTACCACAACGTTTGCACTAGAGTAATGATTAGCCCAAAGCCACTTGGCTGTTTCAAGTTTCAGTCCTTGCAGATACAACTTTTACTTTCAATGTCTGATGAGGATTTTTTTTCCTCTCTCCCAACAACGCAACACCCAGAACCTTGTCTAGTGTCCCTACCCATAGCCCATGTTCAGTATGTCTGCTAGAACTGGAGTTTGATCTAATTTTTATTTCTCTCAGATGGATCAGTTTGTGGGCTTGAGTGATTCCTTACCAAACATCAGCACAGGCCACTCCAGAGAAGCACAGTGAGTATGATGTAAATGGAAAACACTCAATATACATTTTATTCAAATATGGATGTAACCCATTACTGCGCATGGTTAAATTTAATTCTCCTCCCTGAGAATAGTGAGGTAAAGTGAACTGGAAGCCAATGTTCTCAGAAGAGATTCATCAAGATAATCACTAGTGACAACAAAAGAGAAATGTCTTAAATACACCAAGGAGATGCCTGCACTGTGGTGCTTTCTTAAAGCAAGTGCTAGGAAGTTGTCTAAACCGACTTGTCAAGAAGCAGAATATCTATAAATTACCTTGCAGCTTTGTGACATATTCTCAGAATATTAGAGCTATTATAGATCAAAGCTATTTTAAGAAAATGTGTGCTTAAAGTAGGGCTGCTTTGAGGATAATTATGCAAATACAGTAAGTGTCTGATTATATGCCCAATGGCCAGATACAGGTATTATTTTAATATTGAAAAATGTATTTGGCTTGCTCTTACATTTTTGCTGCAAATGGAACAGCTCAAATTTGTGCTATATTGCTAAAGCTGGAGCAAAGTTAACTCCTATTGCTTGAACAAAAGGTGAATGCTTTTGAAGTAAGATGATCAGATTTTTGTCCACTGTCACTGAGAAATTTCACATGACCATCACCTGTTGCATGGTGATAACCACAAAGTGCAAGGTGGATGCGGGTTTCTTAAGATGCTTACTGTTATTATTCCATTCCTACTAATTATCTTAGTAGGAATGGATTATCTTAGATAATTACTAATTATCATTCCTTTTCCTACTACAGATGTTTCTGGTAGTTCTATCTCCAGGACATGAAATGGTAGAGTAAGTAATTTTAAGTATTTTTACCGTAAAACTTGTTTGCTACCAAGTCATTAAGAGGCAATCAATTCTTAAAGTTGGGAGTAGAGCTACACATTTGTAAAAACAGCAAATGCATGAAAAATGATTATGCAAGGTGAATATAGAAAGATTTGTTTAGAGCGAATATAAGACACACACATACGTGCAAGAGATAAATTATGCAGTTTTCAAAGGAAATTTAGCTGAATGTCTTTGGGATGTATCTCAACTTTTCCTCTTGCACAGTCTGGGCTGTGAACTTATGCTGGGGGTTTCAGTTCAGCCTCATTTCCTAGACTGCTACAGATACAATATGAAAAAAAAGCACTGCCTTACAGACTGCTGCCATTTAATCTATTTAGTATTATCATTCTCTTAACTTTTGGCTACCATCCCAGGAAAAGCACATAATAAGGGAAACATTTATAAAATAAAGAGGAAGCCTTGGAGGAGTTAATTCAAATAAGCTAGACTGAATTCTTTTCTGCAGGAATCTAGGAACAAGCTGATGTTTTTGCTCTAGGTATGACTGTAGTACATGCAAATAAATCCACTGCTAGTTTTTAAATCAGCTATCTGGAGAACAATGGCAATGAAAACACAACTCTTAAATACATTAGCAGGTTGTCTGTACATACGGCAATTGCACAGGCAGAATCCTTAGGCACCTTGTGCTCTGTTTCTCAGCTCACAATAAAACCCAGACTGCCAGATCTTCACTCTGCTGTTTTCCCTACTGCACTCTCACAGAATCACAGAACAGCTTGAGTTGGAAGGGACCTTAGAGGTCATCTAGTCCAACCCCCCTGCCATGGGCAAGGACATCCCCCACTAGACCAGGTTGCTCAGGGCCCCATCTAACCTCGCCTTGAATGCTTCCAGGGATAGGGAAAACACCTGAAACTTTATATCTGAACATACTCCAGATCTCCTCAGTGTTGTTACTTTTACAGTTACTTCCTCTTGGAGGGCAAAAAAAAAATATTCATGGTTTTGAACTGTGTGCTTATAAACTTGCAAAGACATGTGCTCCAAAACTGCATAGAGATACTCACCTGCAAAACTGGCAACTCCAAAGAAAAATACTAAACTTTTGTCTAAGGCAAAAGACTTGAGGTAAAATCACATGACTCTGTATAATTTTTTCCTGTAGCTGTTCCTGGAAAAGACAGAATGAAGTATTCCGTATTTTCTGCACATAAAGAATGGAAAGGAGAAAAATGCTTCCCTGTTCTTTTTGAGGTCATCTGCCCCGTCACAAATTTCATTCCATTCCAAACAGGCTACAAGAACCCTGGTATAACAATCAGGGAGAAATGGAACCTTCAATCATCTTCTTTTCAATCAAACATTTTAATTTAGAAGCAGAAGACTGCAGTACAGGAAGATATGGAAACTCATTCGGCTCCTGTATATCAGATAATTAATTCATAAGGGTGCTACATCTGCTGTATGCAGGGGAGAGAGGGAGTGCCATAAATGCAGAGGAAACTAGCAGCGTACTAAGTAGCCATGAGTGTCTACAGATTTCTATCAATCTGCATATGCAGACTTCCTCTGAGCACAGCTTCTGATATTCAAATCAAAAATAGTGGTCAAGAGAGGTAAATGAGACCACTTACATTTATTTTCAACAGCAACGAGTGGTTTTAAATTATCACAGTGACACTGGCATGATATGAAAACCTCTGAGTCAATCAGGAAGTAACAGGAATTAATCAGTAAATTGCAGAAGTCTTAACAGTAAAAAAGAGGACAAGTTTAGCAGGAAGGTCCATGAAAGTTGACACGAAGGACAATTGTCCCCCCAGCTGCTCTCAGTACTGGTAAAACCAAATCCATTGTCAAAAGTTAGCTTAAGCGACTTGGCTACCCCTTAAAGTAAGAACAAGGTTTTCAGACATGATTAGAGTAACTAGACAAAGTGGAAAACATATGAACTGAAAAACAAACAAACAAACATCCAAAATCTGCCTCACTACTTCATTCAGACTATACTAGTAAGCATTAAGAGAAACCAATCACCTGACAAGTGTCAGAAATAATGTTTTTAATTGGAGAAAAAATGGCACAACTTGTGGTTATTTAATCCGAAGACAGATTCTTAGAACTCAAAGACCAAAAAGAAAACCTCAACAAAAGAGGGTACTCATTAAAGGAAGTCAAGTTAGAATGCAACTGAATGAAGAGTACAAAAATCTTTGCACAGCCTCTTCTATTATCTTCCATTGTCATGCCAGTGCACTGGCCTTGTCCAAAGATATGATTGTCTGGATAGGCTTTTAATTCCAACTCTGAAGTTCACCAGAATTGATGAAGATTCAGTGTCCGGAAGACAGGACCCTAAACATGGGATCTGAATGTACCAAAAAGACTACAGAGGCAGACTACATTAAACAAACCTGATGCTCAATGTAGAGCACAAGACATTCCTAACAGTACTTGCTTGTTGATATTGATTGCACTGGAGACGAGGAACAGGGAGAGGAAACAAAAACAATGTTGAATTCAGAGGTACTAAAAGCCAATGAATGAAGAACAAACATATTCATGCTGACATTTACATGCACTTGTCCTGTCTCAGCTTGGTAAGTACATATCAGGCCTGCTCCATCATCAGCCCATCATGCCACAGACAGTGCACTACAATCAACGTGAAAACGGTGCCTATTTTTTTTTTAAAGCTAGCACAGCAGAATCCTTGCCACCCCAGCTATTCACTAAAATAAATCACATAAAATTTTATGCCTTAGAACCAACTCTCTCTTGGTCAAAAAAAAAAAAAGGCAGTGGAGTAATGTCTCAGCTGTGGCATCAGTTATTGCCTTTCTCCTGGATAATTGCACTAGGAAGATAAAGAAACTGAAGGTGTGAAACATACTGAGCAGAGGCTACAGGACTGAGCTCTTCCATGACCTATGCTGCATCTCTGGTTCCTCAGTTTTCCCTGACCATGCACCACTGGCGCATCCAGAGACTGGGCTTGAGACATATGCTTACCTCCAGGTTTCTTTCAAATGGAAGTGGTGGCACAAGTGAAGGGGGTGATCGGAGCTGCTCTCCAACAAGCCTCAAGCAAAACTTGGGGTGGAGGAAAGGGCAATTTGAACTGTGGAACATACCAGGGAAAGCTGTTGTCCCACTGTGTAGACTCAGGCTCAACAAAGATCACAGCAGTATCACAGAGGCTAGTTTTCAAATAAGTAAGTACCTGGAAGCATTCTTAACAGACCTTTTCCCCATCATTTTGTCTAATTCTTCTTTGAAATAATTTGAATTTTTTGTCACTTACAAATTGGAGAACTTTTCAGGCCCATAGTATCATTTTTCTAAGATGGATACAACCCAAAGAAGGCAGTCCATGACCCTGTGACTGAGACACTAACCTGGGATATCGCAGTCTGCTCTTTAGAAGAACAAAAATCAGGTCTGATCATTTGCTTCCAACAGGGATTTCAATCTGAGTATTTGTCCTCCAATTGCACAAAGTCAATGTGTTTTGCTGCAGCATTTGTTATTTTATACCAAGCAAAGCAGGAGGAGAGGCCTTCAGGAATCTGTAAAACACAAACCCTGGGTTATGCTCTGAGAACAACGTAGATCATTTACTTCCCATGTGGGAACTGCCTTCCCCCACACTCAACACTGATACCATATTTCTTAGGAGCACAAACTCAGCCACAAGAATAACTTCAAAAAAATAGAACTGAAGACATAAAAATAATCTTAATTATAGTGAGTGAGTTTTAATGAATAGGAACATCTGCCTTTCAGCAAACAGCATGCCTGGGAGCTGTATGTGTGGACTTGATACATTGCCTAAGAAGGGACAAGTGCCTCATTTAGCTGTTTGCTGAGACCATGAGAGCCTTTTGACAAGCTGTGCTAACATACTAATAGAGTTAGAGACACTCTTGCACAAAATGGTCTGAGTTCGTGACAGGCAAATTAAATTAGAGAGCATTTAATTGACAGGCTCTTGTTTGGGCAGTGAGCGCTGACTGTCCCTGCTGCCACAGGACACGGCGGGGCCTTGCAGTACTGCAGAGGAGCAGCCACGCTGTGCCGTGCCATGCAGAGCAAACAGCTGGTGGGCTCTGGGGGCACCTGGTGGGGCTTCTCTAGGGAACCAAAACTGAGCTGAAGCAAACCACGAACCTCGCCATGCTCTTGCTGCCCCTTGAGAAGTTCCTGCCTAAAATGGCTGTTTCTCAGCTCTGCCAGCTGAGACCCATGCTTAGGGGCAGCCCTTGACATCTAAGCCAGATATCTAGCCCTCACCAGGACAAACCCCATGAGTCAGGGCACTGAGGGCCTCCCTGGCCCTGACTGGCCTCTGCCACCCTGCCTACGGTGCAGGACCCCATGTCAGTCCCTTGGGGCCATCAGCCCCTGCCCCAGTGATGCTGCAGCAGGCCCTGTCTCCAGCTCCCCACAGCCCTGCCCAGCCATGGGCCCATGTCCTGGCCCAGCCTTGGCCCAGCTCCAGCCCTGTGGCCCTGCTCAGCCATCCCAGGGCTGTATCCGACCTTCGTTCCCCTCAGCAGGGTCTCATGCAGACACACCTCACCCTCAGCAGGTCCCAGGCAGGAGTCTGTCATGGTGCCTCATGAGTGTGGTTTCCTCCCAAGCCCTCCCCACTGACTGCGGCCCTGTGGGGCACAGGACAGGGCACACTGCTCCCCTGAGAGACTGGCTCACTGCTGGCCTTCAGCCGGGGTGTCAGGCTATCACCTCTTGCCTCCCCAAATGCCTGGGAGCTGTGAGGGTGGAGCAGGGCCTGCATGTGGGGGCTGAGAGAAGCCCCCTGCTTTGGGGGCTGCTAAGGGGACCAGCCTGTGTCCCTGTCATACGCAGGAGCAACAAAAAGCCCTCTTGCTTGAAAGGCTTGAACTCTCTGCTCAAACAGCAGCCTTCTGACTTGTGCAGACACTTTTGTGTTGTGTTCCAAAGTGACACCCCCAAACCACCAGCCCTAAGTTTCTGTGCCTGGTAGCAGTGCTGCTCATCCTGCCCTTACACACTCTGAAAAGGTGTTTGGAAAAAGCCCCAACATGTTTCCTAATGGTTCCTGCTGGTTTGTTGTGCTAAGTAAGTGGTAATTTTGATCAGTGCTACCTGAAAAAAATTAATCCACGCACATATAATAACATTTCTATCATTTATTGAATAGAAAAATATCAGTATCTTAATTTTTAAATAAGTTACAAACCATTTCTGGGCATGAAAAAAAGTGGATTGCATGCTATCGATACTCTCATAGCTTCTCATTTGCGGGACCCAAACTTGGTGACAATAGTGCTTTTATAGGGTCAGATTTTATGTTTCGTTACTGCTTTCAGCATGCTGCACCAATCTTTCTAATAGCTGGTGGATAACTGTATGTCTCTCAATGAGAAAGTATCATCAAATGAATAAGTAATTCAAGAAATAGTGGGAAAATCACTTTGAAAGACTCGAATGTGATACAATGTATTATCACAGTCGCCCATCTTCATGGAACATTAGCCTAATCCCTGATGCTAAGTTTATGTACTGATTCCCAACCTCTGGAAAAAGTAAATAGCTGTTAAAATAGAATAAGATGATGGAATACAATACTTATAATGCAATCTAAAAGATTAATACAGCTACATACATTGCACACTAGTATTCCTTACAGGTCTTTTAACATAAATGTACTTAGACGCTGTAACCCTACTGTTATTCAAATATCTAACTGCTGCAAGAATCACAAATGTGAACACATCAGAAGGCTTTGGGGAGAGCAGTACATTACTTTAATGGGAAAAAGTTGGCCTAAAATTTGGGCCCCACAGTGCCAGAGGCCAAATCCTTCCCTGGTGTAAATCTGTCAGTTTATCCCCACCTGAAATCTGTTTGTGTAAGTGCTTCACACTAAAGCAGCTCATGGCATTTACCAGAGATGAAAAGGAACTTGGTAGTTTGCATCTGTTTGTAACCAACCTGTTGCTTTCTTCAGCATTCATCAGCACAGCAGAAAATATTTAAGTGAATTATAAGGTTGCAGTATATAAACCTACATTTTGCTTTTTCAAGAAATTCCCTGTTACAGGATCTACATTGTTTTTAGCACAGATGTATTTCTAAAGTGAATTTGCTTTGCTTAGGTACTTCCTGAGTGGTATAGTAACATGGGAAACAGTGTTTAGGAGAACTACAAAGGCTTATTGGTCTGCTTATGAGTCCTTAATACCACTTGCTGAAGAGGAAAATACAAAACCTTCACGTGCACTTTTTATAAAAAAATTCTATTTTGCAGATGAGGGCAATTTTTCTTAACATTGTCTTCCTGGATGATTCAGAAACATTATTTTATGTCAGAAACCACAATTATTATTTATGTATACATCAATTTTTTAAATTCTGCTTCATTCTTTACATGAGTTGCATGAAAGTGCAATTTTTTCCTTTCTAGTTGCCTTTTTTTTTTTTTGCATTTTATTCCAATTCATTCCCTTTTAATTTTTTCAATAAAAATAACCAAATAGGTCCCAATGTTTATCTTGTTCCTTTTATTCTGCATGTGTTAACTGCTGGACACCCTGGCACTCTAGTGAGAGGTGTGAGCCTTGCTCCTGTTGTATCTGTACTGGAGAGAACAGCTGCCCTTCCGAGCACCCAGCAGAGCTTGTGCTGAAGGACCAGCTTCTCTCAGTCATGCTCTGTGCCCCTTGTTTTTGCTCTCCTTTCCAGTCACAGTATAAGCAAGACTCACACTAATTTCATGACTCAGATCTGCAAGAAGTCCTGAGTTCTTGTTTTCCTATGTGCATGCCTTGGAAGGAAGCATTTAGATACCCCTGATTTTAATATTTTTAATTGCTTTTTCCTGGGCTTTATTTTTTTACTTTTGTAATAATATTTTTGTCAAGCTATTGCAATAAGAACCAAGATGAGGACATATATCTGATCTATATAGCACAATAACACATCTTCTCAATACAGTTTAACATGTTTCTTGTTTTTCACTTGCTTTGCACCTTGAGCAGATGTCATTATTCTGCTGCCTTTGGAGAACAGGCAATAGTTTTTATACTCGTCTCTATAAATATAACTCAGAACCCATCTAATGTGGTTTAACGTTTTCCCTTTAAAGTAGATTATACTCAAGTGGTTTGTGGTATTACATCTGCTAATAACACAGTGCTTCTGGAGTGCCTCAGAGTTCTCTCTAGCTCTATGTATGTAAAATATTCTTTGTTCAGATTTTCCACTGACCCTGAAATATTCTGATATTCTTTCCTAGAAAACCCAGATTCTGATTACTTATTAGAGTATTTGTGCTGGCAGCTGGACTGGGTCAACTGCAGATTCCTTTCCTCCCATCACAATACCTGTTTAGTGTTAGAGGTGTGTCATGGGCACAGTCTCCTGCTCATATTTTTTCTTGGTAATGAGCTGGGAACTGTTTGGACTCTTTGAAAGCATTTGAACCTCTTGGTTATGTTCAACCACATTTGATGCAGGTATAGAAATATGAAAGTTATTAAATTTCTACAAGTTTCATAAAGATAAGTGCCTAGGAGAGAAGTGTGCCTGAGGAAAAGGCAGAGTAAGCTGTTACCTGGCCTGTTAGCAGGCTGCCCAGCCATTGCCAGCTTAGAATGCACTGGACAGGGGGCAGGGAGCAACGCAGGAGACAGAGGTATTAAAAATATGGAAAATAATTAGGATATCATAGTGAGCTTGCTGTGGCTGAAACTATCTGAATATTTGATATCCAATAGGGATATTGGATTAGGGTGTCATTTGGAATAGAAAAGATTGAGATTGCTTTGCCGGTCATATAGGTGCTATGAGGATGTGACAGTTGTAGCAGGGAACAAGTATAGGGAACATCAGATGTATGCATGCAGACAGGCATTGTTAGTTCTGCTGCTCAGAGAAAAACTTGCCTATGGTGCTTTTTGCTGTGTTAGTACTGGGGCTTTTCAAGTAAGGAATGTCTGAGCAGAATCTTACAATTTAATCCTAAACGTCTCCCAGAACTGCCCATCCCTGTGAGCATCTGTCCCAGGAATGTGCAGGGGGTCCAGGCACCTGAACGGCTAACAGAACAGCAAAACCTTGGTTTGAGGCTGGGCAGACAGCCTGAGGTGCAGCCTCTTCTGCTGCTGCGGTGCCTGAACATGGAACTGTGGTGAGTTCCATGGAGGACAGTGCCCAGGACAACCCCAGCACATGTGGCTGCCTGGCTGGCCAGCTTGCTCCCTAGGAAAACCAGAGCTGGATAGCCATGAAAACAAACTGAAAGAGTAAGGAAATGCCTTGCTTCTGCAAGCACGGTAGCCCCTGTGGGATGGGGCCACACAAGCCTTCAAACCCTCCAGGCATGGAAGGGCTACAGCTTAGTGTGTAGAGCAGGAAGTGTGTGGCAGCTGAGTTCATGTTGAAGGAGGCATTTGGGGTGACATGACAAATTGCCCACTTTCTGTGCAGCTGTGGCATAAGAGGACCGTCAAAGCAGGCTGGTGTCAGAAACAGCCACTATTTTAAGGTGCCCTATGAAACCTGACACAAAATAACTCCGAGTCTTAGCCGCTTAAATCATCTAAGTCTTTTGGAAATTTTATTATTTGGGAGTAACCTGGTCTGTTTAAGATACTTAAGTCTTTCTCTCCCCTTGGAAGAACACACTGTTCCTGTAATAATAACACAAACAGGCTTTGATTATCATGCATTCCCCTGCTGCAGCTCACCATGGCAATAGGATTGCCAGGATGCTGCATGCAGCAGGCTCTTTCACTTACACACTTAGGGGCAGCTTTTCTTGAAAAAGCAGCCCCAAAAATTTCCCACTTTACCATGCATGTGAAAGAGAACAGTGCTTCCTTTTTAAAAGTCCCCACCTACATCTAGTCCTCATCAACATCCAGTGCCAGTTCTTATCGGTAGTAAGAAGAAGAGTATGTTTAGTGAGTTGTCACCACTTTCCTTGCTGTGGCCCTGTTCTTCATTGCCTCTGTTGCTTGCTATTATTATTGTTACATTTACTTCCAGAGGCCCCATTTAGGTCTGTGCTGTTCTATGCTGGAAACTGCTTATTACAGTTGTTACTATTGCCAAACAGTCATAATACAGCTCCTCTCATGAGCCTATTCAAAGTTTATCAAAATCAAGAGAGTGGTGGTTTCACTGCATTGACCTTCCTACAAAGCAGATTTTGTGTATTTAATATGTAACTCTTCTGGGTTTCGAGAGGGAGCAGCACAATTTCCCTCCTGCAAGCCCTAGCTCAGGCCACCTTCTCTGCAAGGAATATTTACCTATGATGGGTATCTGATGGGAAGGCAAAGTACATTGTATGCGTGTTTTTTTCTGTTAGACAAGCATTTGCTGGTGGATGAAGATCCAAGATGCCTTAGACAAATAAATAATGAACTCCCTCACATTCAGCATATTCATTACAAACCCACAAGGTTGGTTTGGGGATTGAAGCAAGGATATGGAAGTTCTCCTGGTCACACAGCTCTGTTTCTGCTATCCTCACAGAGATCAATATTTCAAAAAGATAATGAACAGCCTGGTGCATCAAGGGAAAATCACTCTTGAAAAAACTTTTTGTCACACACACATAAAAATGTTGTTCTGTGTTTCAGTACTTTTAGCCAATCAGATTAAGTATGTCTAGCTTAATCTCCCTTAAAATAGACTTTGATGTATAAACTTATATTAAAATTTTACTCGTATTTATAGAAAAATATTCCATGATTATATTTGATTTTTTTTAATGGATTTTAATCAGTAAAACAGAAATACATGGTGTGCAGGAAAGAAACCAACACAAATCCTACCGTGTATTGTTATTTTGTATTTTTCAGATTGAATTCTTCCAGGTAATCTTTCAAGCAGTTTCATCTACTTCTGTAGCTCTGGGAACATAGTTATTTTATAAGATGGACAGAGGACAGAGTGGAGTTCTGTTGGAGGCTTGGTAAATCAAGATTTCCTTTTGTTTGATTTTAAATTTTATCTACATTTTACCCTACTAATCAGTTGTGCATATTCACTCAGATCTGAAAGCTAAATCTTTTCTGGCTCTTATCTCATGACGTGGAATAAAAATATTGCAATTGCAACTTACTGTCTTTTATACTTGATGAAGCTAACACATGATGGGTGAAAAATTGATTGGGAAACTGAATTCAGACAACAGTAAGTATAGATTGATAGTTCAGTTTCAGACCGGAAGAAGGTATCTACTATGTTCTGCAAGACTTGTCCTGGGTCAATAATTTTATGACTAACTTGGAACAGAGAATACAATTTTTTAAGTCTGAAGATGACCTCAGGTAGTCAGGTGTGGCAAAGATGCCAAAGGACTAGGATTCAAAACAAAATGGATATGGCAAAGATATCTGAAAAAATAGAAGCAACTCAACAACAATACAGGTAAAATAGTACATAGGAATAATCACCTGCATAGACTGTAGGCACTACAGTTTAGGTAACAGTTCTGCAAAAAAGAATTGGGCAGTAATAACACATAACAAAATGAACATGAATCAACACTGTTTTAAAATAGCAAACACTACCCTAAAACCTTAATGAAAAGAATGTTGTATGAAATCATAGAGTCATTCAGGTTGAAAAAGACCCTCCAACTGTAAACCTGGCACTGTCAAGTCCACCACTAAACCATGTCCCTAAGCACAACATCTACACTCCAGGGATGGTGGCTCAACCACTTCCCTGGGCAGCCTGTTCCAGTGCCTCACAACCCTTTCATTTCAAAGTGAAGAATTTTTTCCTGATGTCCAACCTAAACCTCCCCTGGCACAACTTGAGGCCATTTCCTCTTGTTCTATCACTTGTTACTTGAGAGAATAGACCAATGGCCACCTCACTGCAGCCTCCTTTCAGGTAGCTGTAGAGAGCGATAAGGTTTTCCCTCAGCCTCCTTTTCTCCAGGTTAAATCATCCCAGTCCCCTCGGCCACTCCTCATAAGACTTGTGCTCTAGACCCTTCACCAGCTTTGTTTGGACATGCTCCAGCATCTCAGTGTCCTTCTTGTAGTGAGGGGCCCAAAACTGAACACAACTGTTCAAGGTGTAGCCTCACCAGTACTGAGTGCAGGTGGACAATCACTTCCCCAGTCCTGCTGGTCACACTGTTTTTGATACAAGCCAGGATGCTGTTGGCCGCCTTGTCCACCTGGGCACACTGCTGGCTCATATTCAGCCGGCTGTCAACCAACACCCCCAGATCCTTTACTGCCAGGCAGCTTTCCAGCAACTCTTCCCCAAGCCTGTACCTTTGTATGGGGTTGTTGTGACCCAAGTGCAGGACCCAGCACTTGATCATGTTGAATCTCATACAATGAGAGACTGGGGAATTGTAAACTCTGTTTGACACCTTCTCAGCTGACAGGACACTTGGGACATTGTTCTCTCTTTGTGCCTCACTTTATTCTCCTCCTGTCCTGCTTCGTGTGGCTTTCCTTGTATCTAACGGGTTACAAGTCTGCCTCTCAAATTTTTTCTCAGGTGAGGACTAACGTTTATAAAAAGATATAGGAAGATGATTCTGTTTGAGACCTCTCTCCCTTTCAGTAATTTTGTTTGAAACTAGCCAATATTTAAAACCAAATCAGAGGCAGAGAGACACATATGCACAGCCTGATCCCATGCACTTTGTTTCCATGAGGCATGAGGCAAAAATGCTTTAAGAACATCTTATTATTGCTTCTGGTGCTGGTGGAAGAAATGCTACTCAAATGCCAGTGAAATCATGGCTGAGAAGCTGATAAGATAAAGATCTTTAGCATCTATGCCATGGTTGTGTTTTATAGCAGCCATGAAGATTAGTCCTTATGAAAGGAAGAAAATTGAAGTCAAGGCTATTGTTTCCCTAATACATGGGGAAGTCTGGAGTGTTAGGTCTCAGGACAATTCAGTCCCATTCATTTACTAAAAACATAGTTAAGCCAGAAGCAATAAATATTGATACCATGAAGCTGAATCAACTCATCCACCTTCACCGAAGGCATCTGTAGAGAGCAGAAGTGTCCATGCAAATTGCAGATCAATTGGATGCACAAAAAGAGGCAGAATATCCCTTCCAGCTGCCAAGGAGTCAAAGACACTTCTGCTGCTCTGCATCCAAGTACCTGTATGTGATACTTTAATTCCAACTTCCTAAAAACTGTCTTGCTACTCTCAGGAGAAAGTAGGAATGAAAAATACTAAGAACACATCTTTATCATTGCATTTAATGGCTCTGAATCCATATTGAATAAAGAGGTGTTTGTTTTACAAGAATCCTTTTTTGACAGTGAGTTCACTTTCAAGTGCAATATTCAACAGAGGCAAAACTCATTATATGTTTGACTAGAAAAGGGATTTGATGAACTGAGACGAAGATGAATGGAAAGTATAAAAGGAGGGAAGAGCATCATGCAGATATGGACTGAAGGAAGAAAGCTGAGGGAAAGAACAATCTTGCACAGGCAGTCAGCACAGAGCAAAACCTGCCCTTGTACAACCACAAGAAGTTTCAGGGAAAATGTGATATTTGTCAGTTTTCCAGCTGAGGAAGTTGAGTGACTACCAAGCAATTCTTAGAGATAATTATCTGGATATTTTCAATTTTAAAGAAGTCTTCCTTATAAATAGTTTATTATTTTGTAGACCAAATAATGGTCCCCAGGTAATAAGCTGGTGCAGAACACAGTATTGCATGAATAGAATTAGTATTTGCACAGCTGGTGGTAAAAGTAAAGCAAAAAGCTAGTCAACATTTCTTTGGATTATTTTTGTAACGTGAAATTAATTCTTATGAAAAATGTCAGATAAAGAGCCCAATAGCAAAGTCTCCAGAGGAGTAGAATCAGTTCCTGAGCTGAGAATGCAGCCAAATCCAATGTGCAGAGCCAAGCCAAGATACTATGGGTTGCTTGCCAGAGGAGTAATACCCCTGCCTAAGAGCCTAGGGCTGACAGACTGACCGACCTTTTCAGTTCTTGCCATCTCTAATAAGACCGTCAACAATATGATACCTAGGGATCAAAATAACCATCTGCTGTGTATTAGGGTGAGAAAAGCAGCTGCCTACATGCTATTTACAATGAAATGTGTTTGACTTAGAGCTAAATATTTGTCCAGATGCTGCAGAGGAAGGGTTGTGACTTCCTCTTGGTGTGGGATGGTGATCAATATTTCATGAGAAGGACACTTTCAGCACATTGTGGATGGGGTGCTACACATAGAAGCAGCATCAGCAAATTACAGCTATTTGCACTGAGATGGGCAGGAACTAACTGGACCTGCTTTGGAAAAGGGTTTGGAGACTGGATGGAATCCAGAGGCCTCTTACAGAGTAAATTATTCTGTGAATGTCTGAACTGGTGGTTCTGGACAGCATTATCCTTGTTTACTTCTAGCCCTGTACACTAGATGCAGACAATATGACACCCAGAGGTTAATAGCGAGAAATTGCTGCTACTGCAACAATATGGACTCTACTGGTCACAGAGTGTCTCCCTGACCATTGCAGAGATGTGAACAATGGTGGTTCCAGCCTTTTTAACTCTAACAGACTTAGCACAGCACCCACTATTCAGACTATCAGATTGTTTTCAGGATTTAGAACAGATGAACAAAGACAGCTTTAAAGTTCTTTGATTTGAACTGTGGCTATTCACTAATAAAACCAAACTTTTTCAGTGAGATGGAGAAAATAAACTCTGATGCAAACTTCAACTTAGCAAAAACAGGAGGATTTTACAAGCGCTACATGTAAAGGTTATCTAAGGTTATTTTCATTTTTCTTCATGTGCATCTGTTTCTTCTAAAAATATCAAAAAGCAAGGTGAAGTTTTCTCAGGTAAGACCACAAACAGAAAATACAGACAGTTCTGTTGCTTTGGAAGAGGGAATAGCTTTGAAAAACATTTCAAAAGGTAAGTTTGAAAACTAGGCCATCTTGCCTCTCTTTAGGAGCTTCTGCATGGACACCTACTAGGAAATCCATTTGGAATCTGGAAACTGGCACACTTGCTTGGAAATAGACTCCATTAATTCTAGTTTTAATCAAACTTTCCCTTTATAAAAAGCTAGTCAGCCTGAGGAAAGGAAATTTCATTTTAAACAAATCTCACTACTATGCCTTTCAAAATACTTGCAAATTTATATTCTTTATTCTATTATTGCAAATTATTTCAAATAATGAAAACTGTAGGTAAATATTAGAGTGGAACTATAGAAAAAATAAAATATAGATTAGTGTATCTATTTCACAAGGTTGTTCTTACATTTACTAATGCTTTTAAAAGTCTGCAGTGATGGGGTTTCTCTCTGGTTAGATGTGAAGCAGGTCTATGAGCATGGGCCATATCAAAAAGCTTCTGAGTACTTGTACCCCAAGTGTCATTCTTTGTGTTCACTCTGCGTTTCTCTTGGATCTGATAAAGAATAGGATTATGATGGTCCACTTAGATGAACAATGGCTTTCATTTTCCTGGAAAAATGTGATCTCTAAGCAGAGTTATTATATTGGCGTTGTTGACAAGAGATGTTTGGAAAATAGGGAAGAGGGAAGAGATTTTATACTTGTTTTCTAGATTAAGCAAAACACCACTGTGAAAGTTCTCAAATTGTACTGGTATATTTGGTAGTATTTTCAGCTCAGGGGAAGGACAACACACTTGGTGATTCTCTACATCTGGTACATGAAATTGTGCAAAAGAACCTTACTGCTTCTTGAAGAGTCCAAGGAATTACATTATTAGCCAAATGTTGATAACCTAACTCAGAACAACAGACGATGCAAACTGTATTGAAATGCTGACCCTTCTCTCAGCTGAGGCTTTTTGAGCTGCTGTTCCCAGAGTGGGGACACTGGCAGGTCGTAGCAAACAGCTCCACTTCCACAGCTGTTGGAGAGGAGTCATCCAAACAACTTAATAACCTCCACTTCCAGAAGAACTTTATTCAACTAATGTTAATAAGAAAGCTCTTTCCGCAACTTGACCTCTTTCACTTGATTAATTCAGTCTGAGAAATGGAGCTGGTTTGTTTTCCATGCCCAGCCCAACCTTCTCTTTGTTATTCAATTTATAAATGTGTCAGATATAATTAAAACTGGCAGAGGCCAGGATTAAATCAAACAAACTGTAAACATTGTTTGTGCTGTTTGGTTGATGCAAAGCTTTCAGTATAAAAGGCTTTTAAATAAATGAATTCACCTATTACTGTGCTGCAGCACTGAAACCTTGCTCCAAGTGTTTGAACTTTTGAGGGACACTGTCAGATCAGCTTAGATTCAAAACCTAAAACGTGGCTGGGATTTTGAAATTTCCTAAGGGAATTAGGTACCTGACTTCTACTGAAAGTCAGTGTATGGTGGAAAATGAATTGACCTTCAGCAGAAGTTAGATGCCTTTGAAAAGCCTGTTCATGTCCTTGTAAACAGAGGACCATGTCCTTCATGAAGATAAATCATAGAATCATAGAATCATTGAGGCTGGAAGAGACCTTCAAGATCGTCCAGTCCAACCACCTACCTACATCACCACTAAACCATATCACCCAGCACCACATCCAGACACATCTTGAACACTTTCAGGGACGGTGACTCCACCATCTCCCTGGGCAACCTATTCCAATACCTAATCACCCGTAGTGAAGAAATTTTTCCTAATGTCTAATCTGAATCTCCCCTGCTGCAATTTAAGGCTATTTCCTCTCGTAAATCAACATAACTCCTTTGACCACTACAAACCCAGCAAAGCATCTGATACACAAATTTTACAAAACCTAAGACTAGACAAAAACCCCTAAGAGTTACCTTTAGTTATTTGGTTGTATTTTGGTTAGCACTAAATTTTTCTTTTCAATGTGCAATAATTATATTGTACAGTAATGGAATTATTAAGGGGTAGCAAAACTATAAGCCAAACTTCCAAGTAAGTAGCCATTAAAGACTTTCAGTTTCAGTCTGCCAGGCTGTAACTTGCAGTTTAACTCACTAATTCTGGTCGTACTCCTGATTTGTTGAGTGCCGATTCAAAGCCTCAGTACATCCAAGGCTTGCCCCAAAACTTTTTTGCATTAAAAAAACCCACATCCATATATCATTAGACATCCATCATGCAAATTCATAGTGGGCAATGGGGAAACTTGGTAATTTGAAAGCAAGCATCTATCTTGTTGACTGAGATTTTAGTGCTAAGCAATACAGTATTAGAACTCAGATTACACAGCTTTGAAAATAGATCCCTGGCTATGTGACCCTATTTCCCTTAATTCCTCATCACTACCTTAAAAAGTAATGCAAGAAATACCATGTTCTCTGTATTTTTATTGTATCTTATTTTTCACACGGGATGGGCATTTGTCACTCCTGTGCTAAATTCTGCTTTTTTTGACATGTGTATGTTTAAATCACCACATGTTTTATGACTTCAGTAACCTGCTGCTACATTACCAACTGAGCTTTTTGGGATTTCTCTGTAGTAGTACCATTGGACTGGAGTCAGAAATTTCCCTTTCTGATCTTGAAAGTCTTCTTATTTATCCCCAAATATTCTCTAAGAATTCTACTGGCCTCCTAGGTAAAGCTACTAATTCAAATTTCAGCGTGGCTTCTAGAGGAGGAATTCAATGACTGAGTCAGATGTCTTTTGTGGACAGGATGACATCATGATACAAGACATCACAACACAAGGCATAAAATGTACTGGTTTGTCATCCCTAAAACAGCAATTACTATCTGAACAGAGATGACGACAAAATTAGTGCACTTATTGTCTCTGTCTCTTCAGTGGACGTGGAATCAGATCACAAAACGGCTGCAGAGAGCATTGTCACTGTCAGGCTCGGGTCATGAGGAAGCCCGTCATGAGAGATTAGGTCAGGACTGATCAATAAGGCAGAACTAGCATACACCAAAGATCTCATACATCATTGCCCAATCTGTTTGATCATGTACATATTTGTCCCTTGCTTTCATAACCACAGATGTTTTCAGATCTACAGAAAATTGCTGATATAGAAAATTCCTCTGTGGTGGTGGGTAACCGGGGCTTGGTATCACAAAGAATGGAAAGGAGCAACATAACTGTCTCATGTCTTAGCAGCAGTTGAAACCATCTGAAGAACATCTTAATGATCTGTTACTGGGATGAGTCATATTTTAAAAGCTAAATAATCTCTGTTGAATTGGCTATACAGATTGTAATATTTTATCTGTTTGTATATGTATCTTTTTCTCTCTTTTGATTTGCTTTCTCACCTATTTGTTATGAATATTGCCCTGTGTTTAGTATTCCAGAACCAAATTTTGAAAGCTAATTAAATACGGAAGGATTTGAGTAAAAGTCCTATATGGAAGTCAGATCCTTCATTAACAATGACACAGAATTATATAATAAATGAACAAAATAAACTTACATTTTTTGGTTATTTATCTGATAGTGTGCACTTCTGTAACAATGAGATCTTGGGGTTACAGGCAGTGAACAAGAGGCATTACTGAATGGATTTGGAAAGAAGGCTTCAGAGCACTACTTTTCTCATTTTATATCCAAGTATTTTTATTCAGTGAGGTTGAGACAAAGAAGGTCTTGGGTGAGAAAAAAGGAGTAACAATGTAATGGATGTCGGGTACTATAATATAATCTAAAATAATTCAGTGGCAATTTTTACTAATACATATTTCCCCCAGAAGCAAGTCAGACTGCTTTTCTCACCAAGGTTAGAGTTTGGGAGCTGATTCAGATTTTACATGGATGCAAATATGAAAGGATACTATCAGGGATATTCCACTGCAGCACAGCTGAGTTGATATCAGAATTTTGACTAATGGCTTCAGATTGAAGCTCTCCTTGCAAGTAAGGACAACAGGATTTGACTTTTAATCAGGACATTTTAGCTGTAGTACATCAAAAAGAACTTGCAATACTTTTCACTAGTTAAGTACAGTTCTTTAATATCTGGTTTTACTTTTTTATATGAAAGGATTCCAAGAGGTATGTTTTTGTTTTCAAATTCTAATATTGCTCAAAATGAGTATTAAAATGTTATCCTATGGTATTAGGAACCTAAATAAAGGAACTTTTGGTCAGACTGAAGAAAAAGGATATGATATTAATTCCTAACACAAATTAAACTGAAGAGGCTATCTGCGTTGTTCAAAATGAGAGAAATTAAGAACTGCATACTGGTGTTTTAAATTCCTAAAATTGTAGTATTCTGCAAGGTTTTTAAGCTGTGAGAAAACATTTGATCCTGATGGATATACTGTTCTTTCCAGGGGGAATTGGATCAGGTCCTTCGTGACCAATTCTGCTAATTTACACTCTCATATACTGTTTAGATTTAAAGCATTGCACAGTTAAAGGAGAATCAGGAATTCAGCTCAGTCTTCCTTAAATTTTTGCTAGACTTTATCTTAATTTAATCCCTTATTTCTCCAGTTACCTAATACAAAGCATGATTTCACTGTCATTAAATATCACCTTGTTTTCTGTTTTCATATTCTTCTAACTTTTATTATTCTTCTCATTGAAGTCTCCTTTCTAGTCATAATAAACACTTGTAACAATTAATTGAGAAAAATGAGGAGTTGAACATTTTCTATTTCCCTAATCAAGACCCCATCATTATCATCAGCAAAAGCCAGAAAAAGAGGCTAAGAATGACAGAATTACATGAAAGGTAAAAAGGACACTGCCAAAGTGTTTTTGTGATCACAGTTGCTTATAATAATACACTGAAGGTTGGCATGGCAATTTAATTGCATACTAAAGCCTGTTGTGTAAACTCAGTTACTAGTTGCATTACATAATGCTGATGCTCAATTGCATCAGTCACAATGGAGCATAATATGAATAGAAATTTGGAAAAGTCTCTGATCGTTATTGTGGAATAATTCATACAACTCATCAGTATGGCAGTTTTCAATTTAATTTGATATTTTTGAAAAAGAAAGCCACGGTAATTCCATTCTAGAAGAAAAAGTATCCTAGAAAACAATAATGCGTTTTGCAAATGGAGAGAAGAAAACAAAAGTACCATAAATTTTTATTCTATCACTTTTGACAGTATCCTTTTAATGGGAAGACTAAATTAAATTTTAAAGGCCAAATTCTCTTCTCATTCACAACACAATAGCTCCAGAGTAGTCCTACAAACTTTCATACAATTATTCCAGATTTACACAAATATTAATGGCAGCAGAAGTTGGCTTTTCAAGCCCAGCTGTTTCACAATAGGAATGCATTTTAAGAAAATGGAAAGAAAATAGTTTAGGTTTTTTATTCCATTAAATTAGTAGATCTGCAATATCACGGAGAAAGCCTGATTCCTCTTTTGGTCTGAAATAAGCCACTTTCAGAAAACAGGTATGATGAGAGTAAGACAGAAAGCTTAGAACAACCTTTGAATTAAGAATGTGTTCAATAGATCCTGAAATCTGTATTTAACATAAATGGAGGAGAACAGAACATGGGAAATTGAACTGAAGGCTAAACTAAATTTCTCCTGTAGTGACCTGTTTGAGTAACAGAAGGAAGGGGAAGAAGGAAGGCTGAGAATCGTGCAATTCAAAGAGCAAAGACATTAAGTGACAGCGTGTCAGAGGTCTTCCAACAGGAAACAAGCGACAATCTCTCCCTAGCTATTGCCACTTGATTCACGTTGTTTCTGTACTTGTTGAAATGGTTCACACTGTTTCACTGTTATTACTGTTACTATTTTACCTATCCACACTTGTTTCTGCCAGTCTGTTATTCATAATTGCTAGGGCTCCAACCCCACCAGAGAATCCATTTTGCTTTGAATTAGAGCTCATTTGCCTCGGATAGCCATTAGCAGTTTCTGACAGCTGTTTCTGCATGATGGCCAGTGAGACTTTATTGGAGGCCAGGAAGTCTTTCATGGAGATCATCTCGCCTGACAGCCGGCGTCCATCTGTGTCACTCTCATTGACAATATCAGTCTCGATGGAGATGTTTCTCCGGCTGCGCACATTTCCCGGCATTACCACATTCCTCCGTGAACGAAATAATTTTCTTTGGCATCTGTGGCAGCACCTGCAGTCCAGCTTCTTTAATATCCAGTTTATGGATTGCTTGATGACAATAGAGATCACGTTAAATAAGGAATAGATGCAGCACACCCCCATGAGTATGAACACAAAATTGCCAAAGCGGTAAAAGCCTTGGCTCTCATATTTGGTGTTCTGGCTACTGACCAGATCACCAAAACCAATGGTGCTGAAGGCCACGAAGCAGAAGTAAAGTGAGTCAAAGTAACTCCACCCTTCAATTGGTGTGTACATTGCAGAGGCACAGCAGGAAATGATAAGCGATGCTACGCATAAAATCAGCATGACGTAGTACACGGAGGGCTTCCAGCCGGCCAAGCTGTCCACCTCAGAGGTCCCCGAGCCCCGCCGGCTATTGTGAGGGAGGACCCCTTTCCTTCTCAGCTGTCTTTCATGGCAGGACTTCATGACGTAGGCTATGACAGTGATCAAGCGCTCCAGGAATAAGTTGAAGAACAAAATGGTCCCTGCACATCCTATAAGGCCATAAAATATTAGAAAGATTTTGCCCCCAACGGTGGCTGGCGTGGTCATGCCAAACCCTGGAAGAAAAAAACAGAACGGTTGAAAAAAGCAAACTTGTAATTACCATGTCAAGAATTTTGTCACAGAAAGAACTGGCAGCAAATCCCTGTGGCACACATCAGCTCTGGAAAAAAGTGAGGACACTCTCCCAAACTATTACCTACTTGTGCTTGGCCTTGCCCCAGTCGTAAAGAGAAGAAAACTCATGCCAGCATTTCCTTCAGAATCAGAATGAAACAAAAAAACAGAAGAAAAGAAACTGGAAAGAGAGTTTAATGAAGGTCTGAATTTTGGTCTGGTAGGTAGGTTTGCTCCACCCCCCATTGTGCCTTGGATCACTTCCAGGCTTCAGGGTTATCACACCTCTACCTTCTCTCTTTTGTTGTTCTCCGCCATGGGTCTGATCCAGGGGTGGCTCTTACCTCACAGTGGTCTGTCGCCAACAAATCTTTATAACCCAAGGTGAAATCTTTCTGATCCTCCCTCAGCTCCTGCTGTGAGGGTGGGTGGCGCATCAGTCAGCACTGAGCACCCAGCGCAGCCCCACCAGGGAAGCCTAGGCTGGGACCACACACCGGAGAGGAGGCAGCAGCTCCTCATAGGGGTCCCCAGCAGGTGTTAGAGCTGCCCTGCATCTCACTCTGTTATTAGTCATCCATTATCAACCCTCTTTTAAATCAGCATTGCTGAAGTTTTCCTATTTCTCTGTGTCCCACTCCTCAGCTCAAATTGTATGAGTCTTAATGAAAGCCTCCTCTGGTCTCATTCCCTGTCGTGGGATTCCTCAGGTGCTTCAGTCTTCTCTCAAATCCCTCCCTTCCTAAAGCCTGTGAATAGTAATTTTGTTCTGGTTACAACTATTGATAAGACAATCTCTAAGGTATTACTAAAGAACAAAAAGCATGTCCAGAACATCATTAAGCAAATTTGAGCAATTATCATGATAAATAACTTTGCTGCTGTTTTATTAGGACTAATAGGGGATTGCATAACTGATCAATTAAGTCCAAACACTCTTGCTGAGAGGACAGAAAAATCATGTTGGGCAAGGGATGTGTTTATTTGTTTCCTTCTCTTTGTAATTGTAAGATGCTAATTATGAAATAAAGACAGTAGGCTCTGGGAAATAAAGGAAAACATATTCAGTGTGATAAGCTTGTGCTTGCTGGAAGACAGACAACTGCAGTTTGAAGAGACCATGTTTGCAACAGTGCTGAGTTGCACTCATCTTGCTGTCACCGCAAACCTGCTACCAGCACAGATTCCTCTCTGACGCTGCTCCTGCCTCACATAGTTCAGTGATAGCCCTCACCTCCACCCGTCCAGCATGATTGCATGAACAACAGCCCCAAACATGGGCTTTCAAGGGTGACTGCTTCTCCACCTGCACCCACAACCAAACCACAGCATCCAGAGGAGCTACAGGAGGCACAAGCCGCTTCATCACATTTCTGTGCTGGAGAGAGCTGGGCTGCAGCTCTGTGCCATGAGGAACAGCACCACGAGACAAACCACACAGACAAAACGCTCTTTGTGGCAAGAAATTTTTGCCATTGTTCTCCTTGGCACACAAATATTCCACTCACTTTCTACCTTTCCCTTCTGCTCCATGACCTGATCCCCCTATAATCCCCGTTTTGATGATTATTTTCTGTGAAATCTGTCTTATATGCAAGTCATGACCTCCACCCTGTGGACAGACATGTAAAGACTGATGGGCAAGGGGGACCTCTCTGCAGCTGGTGGGATCTGCCCAAAGCAGCCAGTGGGAGGGAGGTGGGGGGCTGCGATGTCCCTGGCCCACCCTACTCTTTGAAGAAGAGAAGTTGCAGGCTGGGCAGAGGCATAATGGTGGGGAGCCTCTAGCACAGGGTGAAGGGCAGTGGGGGGTGACATACATCTCCCACAGCATAAAGCAAATACCCTGGGAAGAGAAATGAAGTTCAGGCTCACACCTCCAGTGTGGTATTACTCCTCTGGGATGCTTCCTACAGGGCCCTCCTCAGGTTCTTGCCACTGGCATCACAGCTGAAGCCTAAGCTCCTCAGGTTTGTTTGTTTAGTCACCTGGATTTTATTTCAGAGCTGAGACATGCATGGGTAAAAACTCACTAGCAAAGGCTTTACAAAGGCACCCTAACAGGCATAACAGAAATGCATGGTGAGCTATAACTACCAAAAGATGCAGGACACTGATCAAGAGGCAGTGAGGCTCTGGCTGCGCCTTTGCCCCTTGTCAGCTCCTCCTCTTCAGCAGGGGCACTGTTTTGATCTCATGGAGTAAATGTAGTCTTTTGTTCATTTTTCTATTTACAAATCTCAATATGTAGCAATCAATACTAACATTTCCAAAGAGGCACTAAAATGGAAAACCTAGAAGCAGTATAAAGATATTAATTGAACAAGTATTTTCCTTCAAAGATTGTTTGTTTAAAATGAGCTATAACATTTTAATTGCAGAAATAATTCCAATTCTTGAAATGCCTTGTATTTCCATGTATTGGGACACTATGCCTGGTTTGACCATCACAATATTACACTCAGAATTAATTTGGGATGCTGTATTGTAAAGTAGGACTTGTTTGATGATAAGTACATTTTTCTCCAAATGGACTCTTGAAGCATTTGAAATATCATAGAATGGCTTGGGTTGGAAGTGACCTTAAAGATCATCTAGTTTCAAACCTGCTTCCATGGGCAGGTACACCTCCCACTAGACCAGGTTGCTCCAAGCCCTGTCCAATCCAGTCTTGAACACTTCCAGCGAGGGGGCATCCACAGCTCCTCTGGGCAACTTGTGCCAGGGTCTCACCACCCTCACAGTCAAGAATTTCTTCCTAATATCCAATCTAAATCTGCCCTCTTTCAGTTTGAAACTGTTCCCCCTTGTTCTATCGCTACATGCCCTTGCAAAAAGTCCCTCTCCAGCTTTCCTGTAGGCCCCTTCAGGTACTGGAAGACTGCTCTAAGGTCTCCCTGGAGCCTTCTCTTCTCCAGGCTGAACAACCCCAACTCTCTCAGCCTGTCTTCACAGGAGAGGTGCTCCAGCCCCCTGATCATCTTTGTGGCCCTTCCCTGGACTCACTCAAATAGCTCTATGTCCTTCTTATGGTGGGGACTCCAGAACTGGGCATGGTACTCAAGGTGGGGCCTCACAAGAGTGGAATAGAGTGGAAGAATCATCTCCCTTGATCTGCTGGTCATGCTTCTTTTGATGCAGCCCAGGATATGGTTGGGTTTCAAGCCTGTATGCACACACTGTCAGCTCATGTTGAGCTTCTCACCAACCAACACACCGAAGTCCTTCTCCTCAGGACTGTTCTCAATCCATTCTCTGCCCAGCCTGTATTTGTGCATGAGATTTCCCTGACCCAAGTGCAAGACCTTGCACTTGGCCTTGTTGAACTTCATGTGGTTTGCACTGGCCCACTTCTCCAGTCTGTCAAGGTCCCTCTCAAGGCATCCTTTCCCTCCAGCACGTCAACCACACCACACAGCTCGGTGTCATTGGTAAACTTGCTGAGAGTGCACTCAATTCCATCATCCATGTCGCTGACAAAGACGTTAAACAACTCCAGTCCCAGTACCAACCCCTGAGGAACACCACTTGTCACAGATCTCCACTTGGACATTGAGCTGTTGACCACAACTCTTTGAGTGCGACCATCCAGCCAATTCCTTATCCACCAAGTGGTCCATCTGTCAAGTCCATGTATCTCTAATTTAGAGACAAGTTGATCTTCATATGTTCCTTCTGCATCTTAGAGCAGGTCAGGGCCCATACTGGCCTTCTTGCATGGCGAAACATAAGCGAAGACTGGTGCAGAGCCAGTGACATCTCCACATGAACCTAGAACATGTAACTAGACCTGATAGCTGCAAAATGCACCTGTGTTCCCTAAACAACACACAACGTTAGTCCCTCACCATATCTCTTTCAGAAGATTGATGAGATGCTACCAAAACCAGTATTTATTCCCTTTCTTCTGCTTCAGATACTCTACAGGGCAAGGGACTAAAACATGTGGATTCCCTGCTTTGCTTGTAAAATGCCTTTTTTTCCTTCCATTATGAAAAAGGAGAATAGAGTCTGGGTGCCACTACAGCATTTAAAAGCTGAAATATTGCAGCGTTTTTGTTTTTGTTTTTTGTTTTATGAAAAAAAGCCTGACAGGTCTCTCCATAGCAGCTGAGGGTTTCTCTGATATGCCACTAAGATGCTGCCTACCCAACAAACTGAACCAGAGAGGAACAGGCCAAGAGGTATTTGAATTACTATTGACACGCTTGATTGAGACAGCATTTTTAATCCAAAATATTTAATTTTGCAGCTGAAATAAGTCAGTTTGAAGTCTTGGCACGATGGTAGGACACCTGTTGCTCTGCCTGCTGTCTTTCTCCAGTCCCTGCACCATTCCAGGAGAATTGTGCTTCCCCTGTTTTTTGTTGAGGTATCCCAGAACTGGGCCAGCAGCCCCCATTTCCATGTCCATGACCTGTACAGGTAGAACTGCCCTCTCTTCGTAACAGAGTACAGCCTTACAAACAGCAGACTTTTAATTTCCAGTCCCTTAAAATGTTAACCAAAGGCAGAGTCCTTATAACTGCAATGATTCCTGCAGATGCTAAAGGAAAGACTGTGCATATAGGCTTGACAGTTCTTTTTTGCTGTCTTCTTGAGATAGCTAAGAGTGTCATATGCAAGTATTTCTCTACTGTAATTATAAGATCAGCTTTATTCACGAAGTGGACCTACATATCTTTCACAGCTGCAAGTAATTTTTAACAGAAAATGTAGCTCTTGGTGTTGTCATTGTCAAATCAACCATCCAAATACATGCAACAGTTGTGTAACAAAGCCTTCCTAGTTGCTTGGCTTTTCCTACAGCAGAAGTGATGGTTTTAGAAGCAATTGCCACATTTTTGCTTTCCACCTACTGCAGGAGGTGGTCATCCATGTTCTAAATGCCAGCTGAGGGACATCAGCTGCCCTGGGATTAGAGACTTTAAGTGAGCAGGACCAAGCTGCAGGGACACAGAATAGCCATACTGGGTCAGACCACCATCTTTGACAGTGAAAGGATATAAGAAAGTATGAATAGGGAAGAAAACATGAACGGAGTGTTCTTTTCCTGGGATATCCTCCCAGCTCACAGAAATCAGCAGTTTAGAGGCTTTGAGAACATCACATTTAATCATTTAGTCATCAATCTTGTCAAATCATTTTCCAAATCACTTGTATTATTGGTCTCCATTAAACCCCAATGTATTTTTGTTTTGTGGAAAAAAAGTCTTTGTCCAACCTGCTGCCTAACAATTCATTTCAGGCTTCTCACTTTTTGCAGTTAGTTGTAGTGATTATCATTCTCCACACACATTCTCCCTTCACCTTCCTCCTCATTTTATAGACTTCTATTATTTCCATGTTTGTTTCCATTCTATTATTTCTATCATCCATTTCTTCCCCAGTCTGAGGGGGTCTGTAACATTTAGTCTCTATTTTTCAGTGTGCTCAGACATACTCCTAACCAACCCTATTACCTTTCTTGTTTCTTTTCTACCTTAACAGAGTCTTCCAAAGATAAAGGAGCAGGACCAGAACTATACATGGTATCTGCAATGCAAAAGTACTTTGAATTGATGCAGGGCATACTAATGTGTTGCACTTTGCTCTTTTTCATAGGAATTCCTGTTTATCTTTTTAATTGCTATTGACCACTTAACTGATATTTTCATCATCCTATGCACAGCGGGTCTCAGCTCCCCTGCTCAACAAGTGATGGCTGTCTTGGAGCTCTTCAATGTCTGGCTGCAATTACATCTCTCTTTTTCCGTATGCATTATTTTCCACTTGTCACCACTGAATTTAATCTATTTTTTTTACTTAGTTATTCAGTAATAGGAGATTCTTCTACATTACAGTCAGGTTTATAGTTGACTATCCTGAATACTCCTCTGTCGTAAGGAATTATTTTTATCTATTTATTTACCTCTTTTCTTACATTTTTTATGGCTGCTGAAATGTGCAGGTGTCAGCAAAGAGCCCCAGAAACCCTGCTGTTAATGTGCTTCCACTTTGAAAACTGAATATTGATACTTAGACATTTCTTCTATTCTTTTTAAACAGCAATTTATCAATGGTAAGACTCCACTTTTCATCCCATTAGAGTTTTATTTCCTTAGAGGCCTTGACAATAATAATTGTGAAAAAGCTTTTTTGAATGTCCAGGTACACTGTTATTTTTGTGCGACTTGACTTCCCTCTGCAAAGGCTTTATTACCTTTTTTGAACATCCCAACCAATTATATTATTGTTTACATTTTCCTAACGTGCCTCTGTGGAAGACAGACTTACCGGCCTATGGTTTCCAGCAACATTTTTGACATTTTTTCTAGAAGTTGTTGCTACATTTCCTATCATTTTTCTCTGTGCACCAAAACTGATTTTAGGCTATAACCCACACTTAGTTAAGCAGCTGTTTCATGTTTGAGTTTTTTATAAGTACTGAATGAAAATCTTCAGTCCTAGCAGTTTGGAAGAGATTATTCAAACAGAAGTAGAGGAGAAACCAACAGTCAAATATGTCACAAATATATCAAATCACTTAGTGAGCAACTAGAACAACAGCCTGATCCACGTAGCTTAACAGTGGAAGAGCAAGAAGTTAAATTAGCAGACTGGTGAGCAAATCCAGAATGAAATTATGAAATCATATAAAAGAGGAAATAAAAGCAGTAGCTGACACTTGGAGATTATTTGAAAGAACAAGATTGCTTCTTGTGATGAAGAAATAAAAACAGGAAACAACCACAGGAAAAAGAATGTTAGTGATAATTTTTTATGGTATGAGAGAATGCTGGTGAAATTTAGTGAACATTATTTTACAAGTTGGGTGACATTTCTCGAAAAAGAATTATTTCAAGTAGAAATCAAGTTTATAGTTAATCAAGCAGGAATCAGATAATTTTGAGTTTGTAAAACTGAATGTTTTTAAGGTACTGAAAAATGTTTCAATTGATTTGTTAGGTATGTCTGTGGATATGGCACTATCTTATCACCACTGATAACATGCATGACAAACCCTAGCTTTACCCTAGCAATGAACAAGGCCTCCTTAGTAAAAATATCAGATTTCTATTCTGAACTCAGTATGATACTGATTTGCCTGTGTCCAACCATCCATTGATTATTACAACCTGGTATTATCTTTCCTAGTATTCAACTGAACTGAGCAACTGCGTCCCTTGTAGTTTCAATTTTCCTTCAAGTATCGTGGGTTTTTTTCCACTGCTGCTTAAGTAAGGATTCAGATTTGTTTTCTGAATATACATACTGAATATTCATTCTGAATTTCTCTGTAGCAGAGATACATTTTCAGACGTTGGAAGGAATTTAAATTCCAAGCAGAGTCAGTAAAAGTTTTCTAAAGCACTGCACACCTCCTACACAAAACAATTTTGTCCTGGAAGCGAAACTTGTGAATTGTTATTGCAAAGTGCCCAAAAATCCACCTGTATCTCAGTTAATATTGTATAAATGTTCCAAAAGGACATAGATTACTTATACAAAAGAACAATTAAAAAGTGTAAACACATTGATAGTATAATACAATTATGCTTCATGATTTCCTGAAGGAAATCCTGAAGGATTTCCTGAGTATAACCAAAGAAAACCAAGCAGCTGTAATTCTTACAGTCAGCTTGCTAAGAAAGACTGAGGTCCAACAGGAAGTTCTCCTAAAGTAGAATCCTCCCACAGAAGGTAAATATTGACTAACATTAAGAAAATATTGATCTCAATCTAACAGTAGCATGTTTATATTGAAATCTAACAAGAGGAAATAGGCATTCACTTTCTATAATAAATCAACCCTACAACTTTCTATGATTAATCAGCCCTACAACTTTCTACAATTAATCAACTCTGCAAAAAAATCTAGTTTGTCTGTTTTCTTTCCTCAGTATGCTGATTTATCAGCCCTTGAAAATCTAGAAAAACTGAATTAAAACGAGCAGCAGCCTGCAAAAGCCAGACCCCCTAGGTAAGGCTCTGCCACCGTCCCACCCAGACGTGCTCACTCAGCCAAGGTTGTGTCCAACCCCTCCCCTCGACCCATCCCGTTCCCCAGAAAAAGCCAAGGCGGCACAGTCCAAGGGACTCGTGCCACCCAGGTCCTGGCATGCTCTCAGGAGGCCAAAGGGCACAACACACAGCTTCAGGGAATCCAGCTGCCTACTACCAGGCCAATATTAGGTAATTTCATCTTTTCTCTTGTAAGCTATTCCAGTGCTACCAATTGCTATCAGCGTTTCTCCTGGATCATCACCCACACCCTTCTCCCTCTGCCTGGTGGTACACAGGTCGGCACGTGTTTTAATTCTGGATGTCCTGTGACATTCACAGCTTACATTAATTAAACCTTCAGTTTTCATTTCCTGGAATGTCTGACACTGTAAAAGAGTGTGAGAAACAGTTCATCAATAGTAATCCCTCCTGAATGAAGCCTGGAGCACTGAATACAATGTGTGTGTAGGAGGACTAGGACCAGACATATAGATTTTACAGTCACTTTTGAATCATGAGATTGGGTCTTTCTATTGTTCTGCAAAATATCTCTCTTTTCTGAGAAGTTTCATTTCCTTTTTTGAATGTGTGCAGTATGCTGCTCCTGCCTCTCCCATAAGGAGGAAGTGGGTAGACAGAGGGGGTAACACTATAGCAGCAATAATGAATCATTGTGATGCTAGAAATATAAATATCATAATAAACAGCTTTCCAGTTTAGCCTACAATCAGAGCTCTTTGTCTGTGATGTTGTGGCTATATTCCTAATACATTTTCTGTTTATTTGATTAACTCTTTTCCTTGTTTTTCTCTATCAGTTCTACTTTGGTCATGACTCACTAGGGAAATGATCAATTTTACCAGTGGAACAGACACTGGGAAATGATTGAGGACTGTGACAGGTGCGAACCAAGGGAAATCGGACCAAGACTTTCAACTGCAGTGAAAAGATCATCAAGAAAATAGCAAGTAGGAGAGAGAAATATAGAAAGTCTTCAATACCTCCAAAGATGCTGACCCTGCTTTCCTCAGACACATTCTGCTCTGAACTATGTACGTAAGGATGTTTTGTGCATCTAAAGGAGAAGAAGCAGCAGAAACAACTCTAAGAGAAGCTGTACTCCAAAGACTTTATTGAGAAAGAGTCCTGTACTACACACTGTTCCTACAGTGCACAGACACTAATAATTTGTCAAAATACACTTTTGCCATGATAGCCTATCCTGGTGCTGTTGGAGCAGAATAAGTAGTCCTAGAAAAGCTCTAGTTCTGCTGAAGTAATTGTCACCCCTAGGAACTCTTACATGGAAAGCCAAAGCGCTCTCAAATCATGTCATATTAGTCCCCTTATGACACTGCTACATCAGCAAGCTTGTACCAGCGTCCTGTTCTGGAAAGGAATGAGGGCAAGAATTCCTTCCCAGGAAGAGAAGAAAAATACAGATTTCTGTGAAGACTTTCACTGTGTGAGGAGATGTCCATGGAAGCAGGCATGGTGTTGTCACAGCTACCAGACAGCAGTAAACTTGGACCTGGGCCCAATTTCTGATATGAAAAAAAATGGTCTAGTGTGGTTCATTTTGCTCAGTTATGCAGAAAATCAAACCCCATCACCCTACCCCACCCCATGATTACCCCTCAGTGGAAGCTCAGCATCTGAACTGTGTGGCTGACTGGTGAGACATGTTCCTACATGTCATCAGAACCATTCATTTCAACACCTTGAGTCCCTCTCTGATTACAAGGGGAGAATGAGTTAGCTGCATCCTGAAACTCTCCCTTACTGCTACAATTATTTGACAAAATAATACTTTATGAGGGACAGCCTGGTGTGTTGTATCATTTATTTCACTGGCAATGCTTTTTTCTCACGCAGAAGACTACATGGTGGGAAATGGCTCCTCCTGCCCAGGAAGCCAGGGGATGTATGGCTGTAACAGTGCTCCTTTGTGCTATATGCTCTTCTATTCCCAGACCTGCCTGCCTGAGCCAGCTCTGCATTCCCTGCCCGGGCATCTCGAGCACTCTGTGGAGCTGTAAAAGCTGGAAATGTCTCCAGGGCTATTAGAGCTGAGTCATATCCGCAGATATACTCTACACTGAGTGACTGGCTGCTTGGTGACCCCGGATCCTGCCTTGAGTGTCATTGCTGCAGCTTCTTCTGTGCCGCTCTGCACCTGCAACATCGTGCTCAGGCAGGCTGAGAGAGATGCAACTTTCTGCAGAGATCATAGCAGGGCTAAGTCCATTCCTAAAGAGCAATATTGATGTTGAAACTAATGATATAAGATGTTTTGATGAAACAATAAATATCATTACCCAAGTACAACGTACATCTCAGATCTACAGAGATTTTTTTTTCCCTCTCTGTCTGGAGAGTTCTCAAACCCAGCAGGCAGCACTCTCGCCACTGTTTCATTGAGGCTGAAGGACAGGAGGAGATGCTGCTTTGAGGACTGCATGAGTCCCATGTTCAGTCTGTGTCACTATGGGGATATAAAAGGCTTGTGTGAAAGTTTGTGCATAACGTTTCTTTGCCTCTGAGAAAAGTCTTCTAAGAACCTCATCTTGTAACACAGATGTAGGCTAGTGTCACTGCGAGTGTGTGAGTGGCACTTTAAGGGGAGAAATAGCAAATCTTGGGGCTTTCATGGATTGCATTTTGAAGAGCATAAGAAAAGCTGGATTTGTGTTAGTGTATGTGTGAAACAATGTCTGTATGTAACACAGCAAAGTTCAGCTCACATTGAGTCACTGTTTAAAACCAGCCTGGAGAGTTGTATACCTATTACTGCCCTTCTCTCATTTCACGTATATAAACCACATGTTCTGCTTTGAACAGAAACCTAGCTTAGGAAAAGCTTCCAATGTTAAGAAATATAAAAGTCATAAGTAAAAATAATGCTAAAGGGACAACAGTGGATTAAAAAAAATAGCAAAAAATCAGTTCTAAAGGATGACATCTTTATGGGTCTGTTGATACCTCTGTTAAAATGTCTATGTAGCCCTTAAATAATACACGACTCTTTGGAAGACAGAGCTTCTGTAATTTTCATTATTGTAAGTTTTTCATATAAGATAATTCATGGAAACCTTGCCATTCTGTTTTATATAATTAAGGTTATATTTTATTAAAGGTTCATTCCAGGTCTTGTGTAAGAAATGTACAGTCTTGTTACAGCTCCTGTGCTATCATAAGTTCCATGTATAAATATTTTACGCCTACCTTCTGGCTTCCCTTTATAATTTTTATGTAAATTTTGAAGCCTGAGGTGCTATGGCTTTCCATCATCCCTAGACAGATTTGTAAGTCCATACGCTTCTTGTGTTACTATAGGGATAGAACAGGAATCAGTTTTGGAAATACCTTATTATAATTTTTAAACTTTTTTGTGGCTTATCTAACAGTCATTTAAGGGTCTGTGTAGTTTTTACTTAGTCTTAAAACATAAAACCAATTATCCAATTAAGTAATCTAAATTTTATGAACACATTCTATTTAATTAAATATTAATTTTAATATGTCATATGAAAATCTACTCAAGCCCTATATATGGGTGCAACAACACACCTGGTCCAGCCTGAACACCCCTGAAAGCCAGCCCTCAAGACTTTGGTAGGCTCTAGAAGGCAGAATAATACTGGTAACTCAGCTGTGGCTGCAGAAGTGTCTGAGTGCACAGTTACATCTATACTGATACTTCCCAGCCCCTGGGAAGGCAGTAAGGGCTCAGCCCCTGCAGCTGCTTGCATATGTGCTGCAGACACCAGCTTTCACCTCTCTCCTCCATAGAAACATCCAGCCCCAATGGTGGCACCAAGCCTAGCTTCAGCAGGGCTCAGCACCCTCTTTGGGTGCAAACCTGCACCTGTGTGTGGCCCCAAGATGACTTGAAACCCTGTGTTGAAGTGTGCTTAGCAGCTGATTCCTTGGTATGGGTACCATAATAATGATGAATGTTAGTTCTGTGGACAAATAGTATCAAATCCAATTCAGCAAGTGAAGCTGTTGGTGCTCCTGTCACCCTGCCCTACATTTACAACAAAAAAATAAAGTTCTATTTGATGCCTTTATATAAGAAGGATGTTAAAGCAGTAGTGTTTCTCTTGTTCAAAGTAAATAAATTAAAAATAATTAGATGGCTATGTGCTGGAGGGATGCCCAGCCTGTGCCTCGAGGGGAGGGTGCACCTGTTTGTCCAGCCCAACTGCACCAAAACCAAGGTCTCATCTGACCCGCCATTAACCCAACACATCATCTAAGTCCTCTCCCCAGGGTGGATGCCAACACACCTTGCAGAGATTGCCAAAAGTGTGGTAAAGAGGTGTGACTCAAGCTACAGCAAAGTGTTAGACCCCTGCAGGGGATCAGCAGATTATTTAACACTAACTGGTTTTCCTTAAAATTATAAAAGCTGCAATATCCTAAACTCCAAGCTACACACAAATTTATTGAAAGAACAATAAGGAAATTAGGTAGAATAAACCAATTGTTTGCAAAGTTAAAAAATGCCATGGCTGAGGAGGCAGTTTATATAATACAGTAAAAACCAGCAGTATCACCAGATCCACTCCTGTTAAAAACCACCATAAAAATAAATAAAAAAGTTTAATCACAACAGAAATATTTTCAGTTTGAAAGCCAAAGGCATACACTTTTGGATTAAAGGTCACTGAGAAATGCATTAACAGTCTGATTTGTAATGTATGTTTGGTTAACTTTTAGCACCAAAAGAGGTTCATGTAAAGACGTATTTATAGGAAAAAATGCTTTAGAATATTGGCCTTCTCTTACTGATCCCAGAAGAGTATGTTCAGAAGACGGGTATATACTGTATACACTGCATATATGAATTGTCTGTGATGTGCTGAAGAATCAAAACCAGACCTACAGATCTTGAAGAGTGACTGAAACAGGGATTGAAAAATATTTCTTTGTCTCTGTTCCTTACAGAAGAAGGAACTTAAAAGAACATGAATAGATTCATATATATGCAAAACTGGAAAATATATATAAATGTATCTGTGTCAGATAATCATGTGTGTATATGATGAATACATATATGTCTATATAGACCTTTTTTTCTGTTGAATAGTCTGCCTTACTAACAATAAGCAGTAACTTCAAGCCATAATTCATCTTGGCAGGGTAACACTTTATGTGAATCATGAATGTAACTAACACTGTTTCAAGGGTTTGTGGTCAGTCAGTCTGTGTAAACATAATAATTACTACTATTAAGCAATAGGAACACAATGAGGGGTATTAATTAAGCTGTAGGCTCATTTACACTAAAATTTTCCTTTTAAATAGTACAAATCTGCATGTATTTTAAGAGTTTTCAAAGATTAGTTTAAATTTTTATGTTTTGAATTTTATTCTTGGCATGGGTACATAAGATATCTTATTTTTCTTGGAGAAAAAAATGTGGTTTTATGTCTCCTGGAGGGTATTTTCATGTAATACTGTAGGAAAAGTACATATGTCTGTAGCTTCTGTGATTTGCTTTTTCAGTCCAAGACATATTAATACAGCTTTCCTCTGGAGTAAAGCTCTAGTGTTTCTTCTCATTTAGGGGTAAAACTACAGGAAGCAAGGCTGGGTATTTGGTTTCCTTCAGTGGAAAAAGCTAAGTGAGAAAATGCAGTGTCTGTTTGTATCCTCTTGGTAACACGAGCCTGGGGAAACACTGTAAGCGGCATTTTAGTGATGGGGATTTCATAAAATTAAAGCTTTTCCCTGGCTTTAAATGCCAATACAATCAGATCAATTTTATGCAACAGTGTCACTTGCGGTTCAACTAAAGCAGAAAGACCTCATCTGTGAGTGTTAAGCACAAAAAAGTAAAGAAAAAAATTTTCCAGCATTACAGGCTGAAAAGAAGCTGGACACAGATAAGGAAAGCTCATTTTTGGTAATGTGCAGAAATAGTATATGTATGTTTGTCTGTGATTACATTTTCCTAACCAAATTCAAGACTTATCTTGATGGCAGAGAGGAAGATTGGGAGCCATCACCACCAGAACCACCATGTACCTCCAAAGAACAGAAAACCTCACCCAGAAAATTAGGTTAGCCTGATGCTTGGACACATCAAACTGAAGCACAGATCAAAGGACCATAGCATAAAAACAGCACAAACACTGCTTTAATTCCTCAAAGGCTGACAGACAGCCCCAAAAAGTTAAGAATAAAGACAAAAAATTCGCAGTTCCCAAGCAGGCGCTGCAGGGACTGCAAATGCAAAGCAAAGACCATGAGCTCACACTATATAGAAATACTGTTGGTGTAGTATGTAGTAAGATTTTTTAAATATTCTGTATACAAGAGGAAGAATATATTAATATTGTGATTAAAATTACAAAAGCTGGTAGACAATGTTGGTGGCAAATGTTATCAGAGATTTCAGTGAATATTTATCACGGGAGAACTGGTGATGGAGAACTGACAACTCTGTAAGCCCTTGCAATGAGCATATGGTAATGAATTTGAACACCTATTTTACCAACTCTGAATTTCTTATCCAGTAATCTGTGTTTCAAAAGCCAGGAGTTATGAAGGGGGCAAAGGATATTTCTCACCCTTTTTGAAATTTTGAAAGCAAAAACTTATGCTGGGAGGGCTGATAGATGGACACTTGGTAATAAAACCTGAGTTTGTGAAGTAATCATAGAATCACAGAATGGTTTGGGTGTGAAGGGACCTTTAAAGATCATCTTGTCCAATCCCCCTGCCATGGGCAGGAACATCTTTCACTAAATCAGGTTGCTCAACCTGAATAATGTCAGGCTACTCCAAAGAATACATCACCTACAATAGAAGTGTTATTGCCACCAGGTGCAAAAATGTCAAGGCAAACTTAAACACCAGAGAGAAAAAAAAAAAGAAATAGAAGAAATGTGTAGAGAGCACAGTGAATTTTGGCTTGGCAAAAAGAGTAAATCACTGCCAAAACAGGGTGCTGGCTTCTATCTGCACAATGACAAGGCATATAGTTTTGTTTTCAAAATGTCTGGCTTTTTCAAAAGGCAAGGACTTGCTAAGTCCCTGGCTTGTGGATGTCCTAAATGTAATGCATGTGTCCTTTCCTGTGAAGCCAGAGATGCTCTTGTAGTGACAGGTCTGCTGGCATATGTCTGTAAGACACACCTAAGTCCAACGATTCAGCCTACTCATGATTTTACAGGTCCAAACATGGATGTAAAAAAGGATCTATATGTAAAATAGGACAGAGAGGTTCACACTGCTCCAAGTCCTCCATAGCAACTTTGGCTTGCTATCAAAGTATTGTGCCATTGCAAATGTTAAAAAAACCCAACACAATACTTACTGGAAGGACTGATTCTCTTCTTACCTATCTGGATGATGACAAATCCTGCTCTCTGTGTATCAGGCATGCTCAGAATCTCAGCATCAGCTGCTTTACCCACGCAAACAATTAAAAAAGAACAAAACAAGCATACAGAGGAGGGTAGAATTGAATGAGATTATAACAGGATGATAAAGAGTGGTCAGAAGCTACAAAGCTGGTTGTTTACTGATGTAACTGGACAAGTGGTGTACTAAAGACATCCCAAAACCCAAGGATGGCTGAGGTTGGAAAGGCCCTCTGAAGACTGGCAAGAGCAGGCCTTCCATGCACAGCAGCTGTCCAGTGGGATGGGAATTCATCTAAAGGATAAAAGGGATGCCACGTTTTCCAGTCATTTATAGATTTGTGGAAACAATACCTGGAAAAAGGTATGTTCATTTATTCAAGGACAAAACTGAAATGAATCCTTTCAGAAATCAAATTGCAAAACTACTTCTAAAATATTTTTGATTAAAGGTTGAACACTGAATAGTAGCCTTTGAGCTATTCAGACAAACTCTGTATTTGCTTTCTTTCTGCTTTATGAAGTGTCTCTCTGCAAGTTTGTCAACTGAATTAACAGCTTTTGTATGTGAGCAAATGCCACACACCTGTTGGAAATGTAAGGCATTGCAGAGGGGCTCTCAGCTCTGCCCATTGGTATCTGCAGCCACCTGGCCCAATGAAGGAGATTCCTGCAAGAGCTCAATCTTTGTCAGTCTCCAGGAGAAGAAAGCTCTTCTCTGAGTGATTACTTGAAGACAATCACTGAGTTGAAATCATAAGGCCGAAAAATATAAAAGTAAAAACTTTGGGGGTGAAATGCCTGTCTGAACTTTAAATAGATCACATGGACTTCAGAGTGCAACATACCTTCTAAAAGTCTGAAAAATCTAACCTAGGGCAATGTCCTGGCCTCCGTGCCAAGGAACAGTCGCTTAAGAAAGGCCTATCATTTCAAACATTGGTGCTAGATGAGGGAAAGACATTTTTAAAAGCACAAAGAGAAATTTATGACAAGAATTGTCCTAGAAATTTCAGATTATTTTGGAAGATAGATTTTCCCAGGCTTTCAGAAACTTTTAAGCCTGGAAGCAGAGAGGTTCAGCTGCGGGCAGCCTGTGTACAACACTCGGCTTTGTAAATGTCTTCTTCACAGATTTGTCATGGTTTTTCTTGATACTGTTAATGCTGATCAGTTAAATAACTGTTGAATTAAAATTATTTTTCACATTCTGCTTATGAAAATGAGGAAGCTGAGAAAGCTTTTACTACATATGTCTATCACAGGAACTGAAGTATCACTTATTTAGTTCATAATGTATTCTGGTGGGGGAAGAAGAAATGTACAAATAACTCTAAATACAATATACTTGGTTCATTTTAAAATTATTGAAAAAACAACAAAATTCTAGCTCTTTTGAGAATTTTTGAAGATGTCACCTGTACTGGTAATAGGTTTAAATGCTTCTAACCTCATCATTTGCAGTGCTTATTCCCCAGCTGAACAGCACATTTTATTTTGGAAAAGAAGCATAGAAATAAATAATAGGATTTCTCAGGACTGTAAATGACCAGTGCCATGGCTAACTGTGTAAAAATAAATCTGAAAGTTCTGAGGCCATTTATCAATTCTTTTCTGCACTAAAAGAACTCTGTGCAGCCTTTTATCTCTCTATAATGGCTTCCTGGAAGCCATGTGCAAAGCAGTTTGCCATATATGAAAAAGAAATAGTGCTTTGATACAGCATATAATGCACATGCCAAAAAATAGCTACAAAAGCATGTGTCACAAAGGAATCTCTTTTAAAATAAAAAGACTGTCAGTCAAGTAGTTGAAGAGAGGGAATGTATCAGACTTCCATTAGAGGCTTATTTTCTTCTGAAAAGAAGACTTGTGAACTACATAGAAAAATATTTATTTTTTTTTTTCACTCAGCCAGGAGCTGAAAAAATTAATGTTTTTAAAGTCACTGAAACTTTCTTAACAGGTAGAGGAACAGGTGACATTCTCCAAAGGACAGTTTTAAATGAACAGGAAAAGATTAAGCTTTATGTTGTTAGTGTTTAAAAAAAGATCTCAACATCTGTGGCGCAAAATTAACCCCATTTCAACAGAACAGGTAGACCATAACCACCAAACCAACACAATTGCAAAATAAGGAAAAAAAAACCCAAAACCACAGCAGGCTGTTGTTAGGATCAAAGTATCATTTGAATGTGTACTAACATTAAAATGCAGAATGACCAAATTAGCTCATCCAGTATAAAAATATTTTGTGAAATAACAATAGAGCTGGAGACCAAATGCACACAGCTTCATCAAGGCTGTTAGAACTCCTGGGGTCCTGATAACTTTAACGAAAACTATAGCTGAACTAGTGATGCCATATTTTGCTGTGTGCTGAGCATTGCTGCCTTCCAGGATCTCTGGGAACACCTGAAAATCTGTATCACACACATCGAATTTGACAAAAAACCACCACTGTCCCTCTCTGGTCTCCTAGAAAGTGAAAATTGGCTAAAATTCTTTTTGCTCAGTATATACATTCTTTTGTATTTCATAGATGTGATTTTAAATTTTGACTTTGAATACAATTTTGCTTTAAAAGATGTTAGAATGAATATTTTCTTAGAAGCAGTTAAAGCAAAACTAACAAAAAAAACCCCCAAAACAGCCACCAGCTGTCTTGCAGTCAGTCCAAGAGTGACATTTTACTTAGAAACATGACCACAATGTTCTTTACCAGATGCATGTCTGGGCTTGCTGAAACATGTTTTTAGCTAATCTTGACAGGTTTATGACTTTATGATTTATCTTTTACTAAATGCACCACTACAAGTCCTCTTTAATGGAAGGACTGGAATAACAAGGTTTAAGTATATATAAATGATAAATCCTTCTGGCTGAGGCAAGAAAAAAAATCGATACTATCCATGAGTAAGAGACGTTTTAAGTATCCAGTGCAAAATATAATATAAAATCCATGCTTACTTAAACATTTAATGACTATTCTGGTACAGTATATACGGTTCAGGGAAAGAGAAATGAACATGTCCTGACAAGTGAACAGCAAACTAAACCCCATTCATCTCTGTGAATGTGCATTCATGGATGAGTCCAAGGACATTAAGACACCCTGCCACCTCAAAGAAATTTTCTTTTGTGTAAGATCATTTAATCGCCCATGTAACAGTGATAGTAAGGTGTCATCAGACAGAAGATCTGAATACATTCAGATAACCATTGGCTAGCAATGGCAACTGTTTCATATGCACATTATAACTGATTCATGTTCTCCTCCCTGTATCTTAGAATCATAGAATCACAGAATGGTTTGGGTTGGAAGGGACCTCAAAGATCATTTAGTTATAACTCCTCTGCCATAGGCAGGGACACTTCACATTAGACCAGGTTGCTCAAAACCCCATCCAACCTGGCCTTCAACACTTCCAGGGAGGGGACAGCCACAACTCGTCTGGATAACCTATTCCAGTGCCTCACCACCCTCACAGTCCAGAATTTCTTCCCAATATACAATCTAAATCTCCTCTCTTTCAATGTGAAACAATTCCTACTTGTCCTATCACTACATGCCCTTGTAAAAAGTCCCCCTCCAGCTTTCCTGTAGCCCTTTCAGATACTGGAAGGCTGCTATGAGGTTTCCCCAGAGTCTTCTCTTCTCTAGACTGAACAACCTCAACTCTCTCAGCCTCTCTTCATAGGAGAGGTGCTTCAGCCCTCTGATCATCTTTTTGGCCCTCCTCTGGACTTGCTCCAACAGCTCCATGTCCTTCTTATGTTGGGGACTCCAGAATTGGGCACGGTACTCCAGGTGGGGTCTCATAAGAGCAGAGCAGAGGGGGAGAATCACTGCTGGTCACAGTTCTTTTGATGCAGACCAGGATACTGTCGGCTTTTTGAGCTACAAGCACACACTGTCAGTTCATGTTGAGCTTCTCATTGACCAACACACCAAAGTCCTTCTTCTCAAGGCTGTTCTCAGTGCAGCCTGTATTTGTGCATGGGATTGCCCTGTCCCAGGTGACCTGACCTTCTGACCTTATATTGTGGTTTTGACTATCAGGATCTTTTCAACATTCACTTACAAGCCTCGCAACTGACAGCACAATATTTAAACCTGAATATGTTTTAGCAGACTTTCTACTGAAGACATAACTTTCAAAAAACCTGATACCTGCCTTGGGGATCTACCTCAAGAACTGTACAGCCAGTAACTGGTCCAGTCGCTTGAACATCTGCATGTCATTACCCTATAACCTCTGCAGTATTTATCAGTGAGGGAGGCCTAGCAATATCTTCACCTCCTTCCCAAATCCTGGTGTGGGTGCAGCCTGTATCTTACCCTGTCTGGTTAGATATTCACTAGCTGAGCAGATGAGCTTATTGAAAGTCATATTAATTTCCACTTCCATGTCATTTAGCAATCTTGTTTTTAAAAAGACCTGGTTGTTCCTCAGGTAAATCAGAAACAATTTTTTTACTCTGGAAATTAGTTTTGCTTATTTCTTAAATCCTGCTGTTTTGTGTCACCAGGTATATTTGCAAAATAATCCAACAGAATATTGTTATGTGAAGTACTGATGCTGAAGTTAAGCATCAGTCTTTGCACGAGCAATAGAGGCCACAGAAGATTTCAGAAAAGGAATGGCAAGATTCCATTTAAAACCATATAATTTATGCAATTCCCAGGAATAAAAATGTCAAACGGGATTCCGGATCAGCCTTTGTAATGCTAGGAGGAAAACTGCCTATTTGTATTTGATGCTCTTCAGCCAGACAACAAACTGGAGCACAACAAGTTTGGAATTGGCATACCCTTTAGAGTCAGGGCAAAACCACATGGGTGCTAAAGGGTTTTCTTTTACTCAGGAAGTTCCTTCTTTTGCCCAGGCATCCTTGAAGACTTTCCTTAATGGCAAGTATGACAGCTTTAAGAATTCAGAAAACCTGGGCTGTCAGCACCCTGTTAGCACAGATCCTTCATGTTAGTGAAAAAATGTTAGACAAAATGATGCACTGTATCCTTTGGCTATTTTGGAGATGCTGTTTTTTACATGGTTGACACTTTTGAAAGAGCTAAAACATTGTAAGGAGACACTGAATATTCCGACCAAACACACTGATTCCAGGCAGCATGGGTGGAGGACGCGTCCAGTCTCTACTCTGCAATAGACCTCCATTTTTAGGATCTGGAGTCTGTGGGTTTTAAAATCCTAGTGCACTGCAGCAACTGTGCTAAAGCAAATGGAAATGTGTCTGCTCTGCTCTTTTCAGAATGATGATCATGTTAGGGCTGTGTTTATTTACAGATGCAACACAGTTTGTCATAAGAGTTTGCATGCAGTGTGCTGAGGCAATGCAGTAGAATAAAAAAAAAAAATCCTCTATAAGTGGTTGTTTCTTGATTATGTACAGAAACAGCCAGTTTACTAGTTTAAATGTGTATTTATTTTTACTGAAGACATTGGATAATCCAAATTAATAAAATCAACGAATAATACTAAACTGTTAGCTAATAATCCACTGTATAAGAAGCATCACAGGATTGAAGTCTAACCTTATGATCTCTGGGTTTTCTTTCATATATGTAATAATGCAGAGTTGAAATGCTTCATCAAAACTGTTGTATCTATTGGATCATCCAAAGCAATTAATTAAGAAGCACTTTTAAATGGCTTTTTCTTCATTCACTACTTCAAAATTCCCACTTCATCTGAGGAATGATACATTACCTTTAAAAATGATTTCTGTATAAATGTATCTGGATCAGAAATATTGTTGAATAGTGAAGACATATTGGTAACATAGATTATAAAAACATTAAGTAGTACAAACCAAAATTATTTAATGAGATGATAACATATAGTGTTTTACAGCTGTTTGATAAAAGCAAGCCACTTTCGAACTATGGTGATATGATGTTTGAGATTATTTTCACATAATTTATTTCATAAATGAGTGTCCTTATAAACACCCCTGTCAGGCACGATCAGAGATGGATGATGAACAATACATTGACTTCTGCAGGACTGCCAATGTGTAGTTTCTGAAAGGCTTTAAAAGTCATCATCCAGCTATTGAGAATGAAGAGAAGAAACAACAATAAATCACAGCTGCTGCTTTTCATGGAGTTATCAATTGCTCTCCCGCCTGCACACTGCCTTTCACTTTTAGCCCCCTTTTGCTGTTTGTTATCTATTTGCCTGAGCAAATTTGTTCCTTGTTCAAACCATTATGTGGATTCACCAAAACTTTTCTCCAACAGGAGTTCAGACCAAGAGTGATCTTTCCCCTTGCTGCCTAGCTAGCTGTCAATGATCGATGGAGGTGAAATGATGAATTGTTTTTAGGATCTGCTTTCTAGACATCCATGTTTCCACATTACATTTCACCTCCCGGGGAGGATAATTTGTCCTTCTGTTTTAAAACTGCTTTTTGAGTACAGCCCCAGACTGAGCAACCCATTGCCGCCTTCTCTTCCAAGTGAACACACAAGGGATAAGTTTGCCAAATCAAAATGTTCTTTTACAGAACTTACAAAAATGTGTTTCCTCATCTCTTGTAAACCAGACCTAATCCTTACTCCTAGCTAAAAGGCTGTATACAGACAGAACAACACATTTGGTATTCCTATCTCATTTCTTGTCACTGCACATAAAGTCACACAATCAAAGAGTTCTTATGTTCTAGATAAAGAACATAATGTGATAGCTACATGCTTCCCAGATTTAATTTAATAGAAACATCAATGTCATGAGAAAGATAAGCGAAATAGGAAGAGAGAACATGGGTCAATACTATGTGCATGTACAAAACCTTCCCCAAAAGCTTATTGACAGTAAAAGAAGTTTGTTAAACCTTGCAATTCAACAAGAGGCTTTGACATTAGCAAATATTTGCTCTGTGTTAATCTGAATATCAAGGAGAATTCTGAATTATTAGTAGTTCCTTCCCTGTAGAAGCACTTCCATATAAATTGTTCTTGCCATCTCCTTTCCAACCTTGCAATAAACATCCTTCCACTGATGTTGTGTGCTACTCTCATCTTTCCCTAGGTTTTTATAACCTTGCTCAAGATCATTCAGCTTCTTAAAACCTGGCAGGTGATTCTGAGAAACGAATGAAAAAGTTACATGACATCCAATGATTATTTGAGGATTCTGTGTAAAGCAAGATAAGAAATGTCTGTCTCAATATGTAACAACTCAGCTTAGGGCTGACACATGCCAACCTCCTCTCTGGTGTAAATAAATAAACAGCATAAAACAAAGAAGAACTGGACTTCGATAACCAAATTCTGGCTACATGATGAAGATGCTAAGAAAGCTATAAAGCCAGAAAATACTCAGTTTGATTCCTTTCTTTCACAGGGAAAGAACAATGTGTGATGGTAGGCCCTGCAAAGGAACACACAGAACTGTTTTTAAAGAGGAAATGAAGCCAAAGGCTGTCAGCAGAAGAAAGGTCTTCAGGTCCCCAGAAAATGGGACTTTCTGGGGAGCAGACGAAGCCGTGTTTCTCTAGAGAAGAAAATGTGATAGCTATGAAGAAAGAAGTATATATTAAAAGACGGGGGATACTGGAAAGATAATGGTCCAATCCATCTTAGCAAACAGGCATTTCAGCTCAATTTGAATATATCTTCTGCTTTTCAGAGAAAGCTGTGGTTGACTTTGAACATTTGAGGGTTTTGTGTGGAATGTGCTTCATCATGTGGTCCTGGAGAGGTAAACCACATGTTGGAGCTCCCTGAGGGCGGGACTCTGGGAAGGGTGGTGTTTACACTGACAGGGTGTCTTATAGGATCAGTGTCAGTCCTGGAAGCCATGGCAACCAAACAGTGACAGCCATGAAACTAAAAAAAAACAGTCTTTTCCTAGAAATGTGACAGAGAGCTCAAAGAGGTTTCAAACTCAAATTCAGGAAGGTAAAGCACAATGTCCAGGAAGTTGGGTGTGAGCACAGAAATTTGGTGAGAATGCAAAGGAGGTTGTTTAAAGAGGGACTACACAGATTATTTTCCTGGTTTAAAAAAAAAAAAGAAAGAAAAAAGGACATAACCTTTTCATTAATATACTCTGAAAATAAATACAGCTGAGAGTTTACTTGCTGAACTGAAAACTCCCGTGCTGCAAAAGCACCTAGCAGTTGGATTTATGCCAAAGAACTATTGGCTGAAGACAAGAGGATTTAGGACACCAAGTTGGGCAGGAGTGTTGATCTACTGGAGGGTAGGAAGGGTCTGAAAAGGGTTCTGGATGGGCTGAGTACAACTGTATGAGGTTCAACATGACCAAGTGCCGGGTCCTGCACTTGTGTCACAACAACCCCATGCAACGCTACAGGCTTGGGGAAGAGTGGCTGGAAAGCAGCCTGGCAGAAAAGGACCTGGGAGTGCTGATTGACGGCTGGCTGAACATGAGCCAGCAGTTTGCACAAGCAGCCAAGAAAGGCAATGGCGTTCTGGTCTGTATCAGAAACAGCATGGCCAGCAGGATGAGGACAGTGATCGTTCGCCTGTACTCAGCACTGGTGAGGCCGCACCTCGTGTACTGTGTTCAGTTCTGGGCCCCTCACTACAAAAAAGATATGGAGTTGCTGGAGTGGGTCCAGAGAAGGGCACCAAAGCTGGTGAAGGGCCTGGACCACAGGTCTTATGAAGAGCAACTGAGGGAACTGAGGTTGTTTAGTCTGAAGAAGGGAAAGCACAGTGGCAACTTCATTGCTTTCTGTAACTACCTGAAAGGACGATGGACCAAGGAGGTGGCTGATCTCNGGGCCTGGACCACAGGTCTTATGAAGAGCAACTGAGGGAACTGAGGTTGTTTAGTCTGAAGAAGGGAAAGCACAGTGGCAACTTCATTGCTTTCTGTAACTACCTGAAAGGACGATGGACCAAGGAGGTGGCTGATCTCTTCTTCCCAGAGACAAATGATAGGACAAGAGGTAACGGCCTCAAGCTGTGTCAGAGCAGATTTAGACTGGATGTTAGGAAAAATTTCTTCACTGAAAGGGTTGTCAGGCATTAGAACTGGCTTCCCAGGGAGGTGGTAGAATCACCATCCCTGGAAGTGTTCAAAAAACTTATAGATAAGGACCTTAGTGACATGGTTTAGTGGCAGACTTAGCAGTCCTGGGGAAATGGTTGGACTTGATGATCTTGAAGTTCTTTTACAACCTAGTTGATTCTGTGATTATGTGACATACTGATTGTAAAGTAAATCTTTAAATATTTACCAAGGACTGAAGCAAAAATGGTACATCATCACCTACAGTGTGTTTCATGAAAGAACTAGGTGATGAAGTCTAAGAAAGAGTTGCACAAAACCCCAGCTTTTCCTTAGGTATTGAAAAATCTGCAGGTAATTATGTTCATTCCTGACACTTCTCTAGATGCATAGTTTTGCCTGAGTGCCTATAGATGCTGATACCATCACTGGCCTGAGCATTTGTGGGATGCACAGGGGAGATCCCCACAATGCTTGACTCACTGGCTGTGCTCTAAACATGGCTAACATGCAGCAGCAGACTGCATTTAGCACAAAACGCAATAGCTGTTGCCACTTCCACTTAAACCAGCTGGCGATGTCTGCCTCTTACGGGAAGTCTGAGATCTGGATTCAGTCCTCTTGACATCGCTCCCTTGTGCAGAGCATTGGGGTGGAAGCAGCATACGTGGACCTTGTGTAAAGCACGGTAAGGGATTCCCCTCCATGCTAGGCAGAGCAAAGCTGGCCTTGGGAGCAGACAGCATCCCAGCCCAGCTGCTTTCCAGAACTCCCTGGCCCAGCACAGTGACTTAGCACCTGGCAGCTGAAGCAGTGAGTGCTGTGATTGCACAGCTGCGGCTCCTTCTCCCTCTGCTCACACACACAGACAGGGAGCTCCTATTCATGCTGCTCAGAAGGATTTATGGAGAAGCTGCTGCAGGCAGGCCCGTACGTTCCTTATTGGCGTTACCAGCACCCAGTAATCAAATGCCATGGGTTTTACTGGTTAGTAGATGCTAGGAGAGGAGGCTTCTCTAGATAAATTTGGCTCCTTGTGTTACGCACATTTATACTGACCTTTATAGGACTATGAGAAATGCGTCAGGCTCTTGAGACCCCCTGAACATGTCTTGAATATAAGGTGCCCTCAGATACACTTGTATACCAACTAGCTAGCTTTCATGACGAGCAGCATACCAGGTGTCTCCATGGACTTTAGAGGAAGCCATGAATAAGAAAAGGAATAAATCACAGTTCTTTTAACAGAGTATATAGTTGCACACCTGATTAGAGGACTGGAAGCAACATTAAAAAAAAAATATCATAAAATATCCACTTGAAAATGTCTCTGTTTGGACTGTAACTCAGGGTGTCAATTCTGGTGTCAGAACTAAAGACACAGCCTCATACACATTCTGCTCTAAGAGTTACTTCACATCCAACTTTCTTTTCTTCCTATATTCCTTCTTTACTAGACACTGATAAGTCCATCTGAAACTTCAAAGTGAAGCTGGACTAGTTCTTTATTTTTTTCATCACTATGTCACTGTCAGCAAAAGGGTAGAAGAGAGATGCTGTACACTGATGCAGACAGAAGATCTGAATCTGTTGATTCAGACCAGTTTTATTTAGCATCTCCATCAATGACCAGGAGAAGGGAGCTCACTGTGAGATCCCCAGGTTTGCAGATGACACTAAGTTTGCCTGGGTAATCAAATGAGAGCCAGGAAGATTTTCACTGAACTGAATGAGTTTGCAGAAAGGTAGCAGATGAACTTCAGTGTAGAAATGTAGGGAAACATAACAAGGGGAAAAAAACCTAATCCATGCCTATACAATGCTGAACTCAGACCTGGCCATTTCACCGTGGGAAGAAGATCTTGGAGTCACCATTAATGTTTCTCTGAAATTATTGGCTCAATGTGCAGCAGCACTCAAAAAAAAAAAAAAAAAAAGGCAAGCAGAAAAAGGCACTGAAAATAGAAACAAGGGCATCATTTGGCTGCTATGTAAGACTCTTGGCATAGACCTCTTGAGCTTCATTCAGTTCTGGTCTTTACATCTGAGGAAGGAGATACTGGAGTTAAAGAAGGTACAAAGAAGGATGACTAAAGTGATTAAGGGAATGGAGCAGCTTTTATATGATGAGAGAACTCTATTTAGAGAGGAATGTGCTGAGGATGGATATGATTATGGGTTACAAAATCCACGCAGCAAAAAATCTGAATTGGGGTGTAGTGTTGACCAGATTCTGAAATACCGGAACTAGCACATCATTCAATGAAACAAATAAGAAACTGCTTTAAAACTTAAAGAAAGTTCTTTTTTACTCAAAGGATTTTGAATGTCTAGAGTTTGCCTCTGAAGGAGACCACAGAGGCAGACGGTATGAGCAAACTCAAAAAAGAATCAGACAAATTGATAGACAAAAGCTCCATGAGCAGAGAGGAATTGGAATGGGTCAGAACATACCTTCTAGCATCCATATCCAACAATAGTGGATGCTGAGGGAGTACAAGGACCTCTGATTTTGACCAGGCCCACATCCCCAAGTGGTATCACCTCCTGCTGGAACCTCCTGTTGGAACACAACACTGGACTAAAGGGAGCACTGGTCTGGCGTAGTTGGGGAGTTTTTTACGTTTTTAGAAGAGCCTTGCTTTCCTGCTTGCCCAGTCAGGGTGTGCATGTTATTCTAACTCTGCTGAAAATGTGGCAGGAAGGCTCCTTCCACCCTCTTCCCACCTTCTCCTTTAGTTTTGGGTTAGATGTCACATTTCTATTGCATTCCTTAGTGAAAGTACTAATTAAAGCTAGAAAATCCTTTTTATCTTGCTTCATTACTTAATAAAGCATTTATCTTAGAAAAGAACTACTATGAAAACATCTTAGAAACATCTAATTAATCACATTTCATAGAGAATGAACATGATATACTTACTGACACAATGAGAAACAACACTGAGCTGAGGGAGACTGAGCTGACTGACATCACACATGTGATTAAATTTTGGGTATTTCCTTGCAACAACTTTTGATGTGAGACCTGATTTGTTTTCATAAAATTATTGAGAGGTATTAACAAATCAGGACTACTTTACTGCTTGTCAATTTAAATTTGAGAACAAGATTCTGTGGCTAAAAATATACAGTTTGAATTGCAAATCACTGTAGTGACTCCATACATTATTAAGCTACACATTTCCCCTCAAGACAGAATAATCATGACTACATGCACTTCAATTTTTGTTCACAACTCAATTAAGAAAACACACAGTTCTGTAGATGACCTCCTACGTCTCTTGCCACAGCTGTGGACTTGGAGCTTGGGAGGAAGAGGATGTGCAGTTCTGGCATTCTTGTCTTTCCACAGAACATTTACAATTTCAGTTAAAGACTTTGCTATTTTTACCTTGGAACAATTGAGTTTGAGGAGATCTCTGATGATTCAGGCATAGGCAACATTTGCTTTGCAGCCCTTTCAGCATGAGGAACAGTAACTCCTTTTTTCAGGAACCTTGCTTACTGCAGATTTACTGAAAGCATGCTTATGGTATTCTCTACTTCAGTACATGACAAAATGCAAATTAAAAAAAACCCAAAACCTGTCACTTTTTATATATTCCTATAAAAAGAAAATGATAAAAACCCTAGTTCATCCTTTTAAGGAGACTGTGCTATTATGTTTCTTATATTACATATAAATATTGCTTTAATTTTTCTACTAAGGTGAGTAAATTGTGAGTCTTTATTATGGCATGCTCTAGTTAATTCTATTTTAAATAGGTCGAAGTGACTGTTTTTAAACTCAGCAGTATGAGAGCAATAATTCAGCACAATCATAGCTTAATGATGTGAGCAGGTGTGAGGAAAGGACAGATTTACTCCAGTGCTGTACGAGTAGGCGCATGCTAAAGCAGTCTGCTCAAGGATCAGGTCTTCCACAAAGTAATGATGCTGATTGGCAGAGTATAGATGTCTTTAAAATGAAACATCCTTTACTGCTTTGGCTTGTAAAATGCTAGTACATCATATAAAAACTTCTGAATTCCCCATTTCACACAACCCTTTGTTGCAGCAAGTCTCTCTGTGGAATGAGGCAAAGCATACAGCGCTGCCTGCATTGATCCCGAGAGCTGGATCAGGCATACAAACAGTTTTGCAGGCTGAACTAATTAAAAAACTTAAACCATGGACTGACTGCTTTGAGTAGGAAGGTCTCCATGAGTATGTGAGCTTTTCTACCCACTGCACTGGCTAAGGAAAATCTAGGTTACTGCTACGATTTTCATAAGCTGCTTCTCCAGAATTTACACACCTACTACATATTTTCCAAGTGTCTCTAAAACACATGCTTTACATAAAAAATAGAAATTCACTTTCACTTTGAAAAGTTATAATATACTTCTTTTTCACCATGCTTATTACAGTTCTACACATACAGTTCTTTTCTAATTTGTATTTGGACAGAACAGCCACAGCTGTGAGAACAGAAATAATAAGCTCCTTCAGGAAATCATTACATGTTAAAAGAAATTCAGTGTAATCCACACCAAATAAGAAAATAAAGGCATTATTAGCATTGGTGAGATGCAGGCTTGAGGATCTTGAAGCTTCAATGCCCAGTTTTGAGCTGCACCATTATTCTGAGCTACCACATACCGACTTCTGCAGTTCTTGTTCAGAGACCTCACTGTGTCGAGCCTTGCTAAATGCTGTTGGGGTTTTGCTTGGAATTTGTGTAATCTGATGGGTTAAAAGCTATAGATCCATAGTTTCACATAACTGGCAGGGGGTGGCATATGCTGGGGAAGCAGGAGAGAAAGAGGATGCAGAAGAAGCTTGGTTTGAGCTCAAATGACCTGGTGTAGAGAGCTTAGATCTGAGTCCAAACATTCCATCATTAAAGTTGAAAAAGACTGGGACTTGGAACTCCAGGGACACAGACTTGACAGATGCTGGATCTATATCTGCATTGGGCACCTTCTACCAAATCCTTTATACTTCCAGGTGATAGTAAATTTGAGTGTGGGACTCCATGGCAGCTGGGTCCCACCTACCAAGTTCTGTCTGAGCCTTGTTGCTGTAGTTACACCAACATTGCCAGCCTAACTGCAGAAGTTGTCAGTTATACTGACAAAAAATTATATAGCTTTCTCAATTTACACTGAAATTTAATAAGCATTTATCTCAGTGGCAATGGCAGCAGAAGCAGCTCTTGCCCACTTAACCTTGGCAATGGTTTCTTGTTGTGCCAGTGTAATTGTCTGTGGCCAAACATTGATCCAGAGGAGAGGTTAAAAATAACCGTTTTGTCAGAGTAGTTTTAACCAGATAAGTTTCTCAATCCAGCTATTTGCACAGCTCCAGAAAAAGCAGGCAGGTGGAAGAGGTCTGCAGTTCCTGGGTGTTGGATGTAGAAGGGATCTGGGGTTATGGGGTGCAGCACAGCCTCTCAAGATCAATGCACAGCATTAGGGATGTGACGTTTCCACCAGACCAGCTCCTAGTAAGTGATTCATCAAATGCTTTTGATTTTGGTTATACAGTCCTCTCTTTCCTGGAAACTGTTTTCTGAAGGTATATTTCCTCTGGTCCTGCTCACGAGGGGTGGCTGAGAGAGCTGAGTTCTTCCAGTGCTGCTGTTGGTGTTGGCAGAGCTCCCCTCTGCAGAACCAGAGAGACGGCACCAGGATCCTAGTCAAATGAATGTTGCTATGGGCAACTGTATATAGGAGTACATAGGCTAGAGGCAGAAAAAGCCATGTAGTAGAAATAGATGTAGTAGAAACAACAGCCCAGCAGGAACAGCTCTCAGAGCTGGTATAAATGCTGATATAATAGCAACTCTGCCAGCAACAGCAAAAAAATCACAGCCAATACACCAATGAGCTAAAAGTTATCACTCCTGGGAGTAGATGTGAGTTTTCATACTTCTTAAAGAGGGCGTGGAGGTGCCTGTTCCTCTGAGGCCAGGGAGCAGAGGGAGAGATCCAGACTCAGCACAGCAGTCAGCTCTGCACTGTCCTCTGCTGTCTTCCCTCCACTCATGAAAGAGAAGGAGCTGACATCTGCCGAGGGAGAATCGTCCATCATGATCAATTTATTACCTTCCTCACATCTAACTGGGCACAATTAATTTTATTTGTTTTCATTTGAACCATCAGCGAAATTGATGTTTAGTTTCTCTCAAGGCTCTTGCAGAGTGTCTGACAGGCACTTACACAAGCCAGGTTTTAATCTCAGCGGTTTAGCTGTCCAGGGAAAGAGCAGGAAACCTTCTGTGCAACCTTCTTTTGAAGAAAAATGTAAGTTCTTTCCATTAACACAGAAGGTAGCAGAAACAGCTGTTATGGACCTGACTTTAAAACCTGGGTTTCGCTCCCAGTTGCTTTGTAATAGCATTTAGGAGTCTAAGATGGAGAGCTCCATGCATACCACCATGCCTCAGTTTGGGTAACCTCCCTACGACTGTATAGCACCGATCCAGAAAGCACTGTGAAAGCACTGTGAAATCTGGTATGTCAATGCTATTGCTGGAAACCCATGGAAGAACTGTTTTTCCTCTGCATCCTCCAGTTTGCCTTCCCCTGCTGCCCCGCTCTCACCCTTGGATACTGGTACAGAGGAGCCAGGAGTGAAGTACTGCCGCTTCCATCTTGAAGGTCACCTGGCCAACCAAGTCATTAATTTTTCTAAATTTAGTAGCCCGTCCTGTTGCTGCTCTTCCCACCCCTGAGATAATGTATTACCTTGCTTGCCTGTTTTACTTTTCCTTAGGCGCTTCGCTGAGGGAGGCCCAGCCAGCTCAGGAGGAGGGGACTGAACCAGGACATTACACAGCTAGGCTCTTTTGAGACACACTTGTCCAGATTAGACTCCATCCAATTCTGTTCTATACAAAAGCAGTTCAGTTAAATCGACCTTTTCTTCAAATATGGCAAATTACTCACTTTTTAACACAAACCCAAATGGGACTGAAGCCTCCTGGGATCTCATTCAGACAGACATTATTCATGTGCAGCTTTGAGTTTCACACACTATGACATTGGTTTCTAAGGCAAGAAATCAAATCCAAAGATATACAAGAACTGACTCTGAAATTTGCAAGCAGTTTTTAGTTTTGTATAATTTATTTTAGGCTTCTATTTCCCAGAAGATACAACCAAGGTCTATGAAGAAGTGATAGAGAAATAGTCATTGCCAGTTTATACTTCATTGCTATTTTTTCAGTGGAGGATGATTTTATCCAAGCCAAATTTTAATAAATTGAACTAAATCATATCAGGAACTGTCACATCTTCAGGTCTGCAATTATCTTCTAGCATCATTAAACAGGTACAGTAAGAAGAAAACCCAAGACATCTTCTAATTAGGTGTGATTCTACCTGAAGACAACATGCAGCTTTCCTGCCCCTGTTTTTTCTCTTCTCACATTTGATACAGGCTTAGTTTGCTAGAAACCTACAATCTTGCTTTCTTAAGATTTTAAGCTTCCCTTCCCTGCTATTTATGTGCATGTAAACTAAATAGAACATTGCAAAAGCAAATTACAGCTTTATAGAGGAAGTATAGAACAGGACAAGCACTGTGTTTTAGCACACTGGATAAGATACAATTCCCACTGTAGAACAAGTGAACAATTCCATTAATACAATTGGCTAGGTCTCGCCAATTTAAAGTAACAAGGTGCAGGAAACTGCCATATTTGCTCCTCATTGGAAGTTAAGCATACCTCCATGGGTGATGGATACATTTGAATTCCACACCCTAAAACCTCTGTTTTTCTGACAAAGGTTTTTCTTGCCTTTCAGGATGAATACCACTGAATGTCAATGAGCAATATTGAACTGCTATGAAAAAATGCTTCCTTTTAGCTTGACAGATAGAAATGAGAGCCCTGCAATGAAATGTGCACAGATGGTGTGGGGCTTATGCCTTTAAAAAAAGTGAAGTGGTGATGGGAAATCAGAACTTCAACTCCTCTCAAAAGAAAAAAGAGTTATTGATGGCACATGCAGACAGTGAGTGTGCGATGTGTGCAGTGAGGCTGATCCTTGAGTTTCTCACCAAAAGGTGAATGACTGAAAATACTGTCACTGCTTTCAAAAACTTACACTTTTGCTTAGTTTATTCTATGATGGGACATTACTGACTTAAAGCAATGAGAAATTGAAGCACATGGGTATATCTTCGAAAGACAGATGAATAAACTGATGGATGTCTATTCAATCACACTGATGATTTTTTAGCACACTTCAGTTACAATGGATGGGTCTGAAATGTTCAGTTCTATGGGAATAAGATGTTCTGTGTTTTTGTTTGTGGTTTGTTTTTTTTTTCAAATGTGTTAAGTTGATCCTGATAAAATCACCATTGGTTCTCTCAGAGATAAATTTTGTCTCTACAATTCAAATCAAAACCAGCTCAAATGTCAAGTGTTTTCTTCTTCAATGTTAATAACACAGTCAAAGAAAGACTACTGAAAGTAAGAAAAACAACAACAATAACAAGAAAGTATTTCAGTAATTGCCATCTGTGGCCCTTCTGAGGTTTTTTTCAGTTATTTTGCAGTTAATGAAAGCAGGTAGTTCTGCTTTTATATCTGGGCAAATTCTCAAGCAGCAATATACAATGCCATAATATCTTGGCTGCAAGCACTACAGAAAAATTATGATTTAAAAATGTTTCCATTAAATAATCATCATGCCTGCCTCAATAATGTGTTCATCAGCATATGGAATGGTAGTTAAAGGCTAGAAGAAAACAGTAAATTAGCCTTCTTTCTAAGATTCAGACTGTCCCAGGAGACAAATACCTTCCATAGAGCATCTTCTCATGTATTTTGATGTCTAGAATGGAAATACGAGAGGAGTCACTTTTTTTCCCATATATCACATGAAATTCAGAAAACATGGCAAATAGAAAAAGAAAAAACTTCATGTCTGAAAAGGGATGAATTGTGTAAGATGCAAAGCTATGTTTAAAGCAATAAAATTATTTCAATTAAGAAAAATAATATGTAGTTGTTTACTTCCAGTTATATCAACATTCTTGCTGGCAATTCTTCTTGACATGGGAAGGTAATGAAATCTTCAGCAGGCCAAAATATCCTCCTTCATAAATTCTGAAGGAAAGAATCCCTAACTGTAAATGCTGATAGACAAATTCCGCCTTAACTCCAATAGCAAAAATGAACCATTGGAAGCCTGAGCTGACCAAACCATACAAAGCAATCTGCTACATTTGCTATCTTTAAAATCAGTTTTCTGTTCCTCATGCAGTCACGAAAGCAATACACACAATCCTTTTTAGTAAATTAGATTGAACTCAAGACTATCCCTACACAACAATTTTCGTGATACTCTGCTGTTCCCATGACTCTTTTCTAAAACTTCATCTTCTCCCTTTGAGAGCAAGGTTCACCTGGCACTTGACACTGTGCAGTTGCAGTGGAGCTGCAATCTCCCTACCTCTCAGTATCTCCTTGCTGAAACAGGTAAAAACAAGCCCTGACTTTTGAGCTGCAGAAGCCTATGCGGGCTGCATGATGAGTTGCTGATTATGTTAACCCCCAGAATGGCTGAGAAGCATTTCCATCCTGCATATACCAACTGCAATATTTGTTGCACAATGCACTGCATATTTCATTTGCCTCAAATGAAAAGCGCATTGCCTGCTAGTGCTTGTTACCCAGTAAAACCATCAGATACTCAGGAACTAACCTGGTCACAAAGGTTTGCACATACTTTTAGGACCATGCTTATCTCCTCCATCAAAGGAGAAGCCGGCTCTTCTCTTGCAATTTCCCTATTCCTTGTATGCAGTTTGAATCAAGAAAGACAGAGCATAGACTTGACCAAGAGACAGAAACCTGGAAAAGAGTTTACTAATTCATCTCAGGTGCCCTATTTAAAAAAAATATATAAAATGAAAACTCCAAGCAATGAAGTAGGATATTAAAGACAGTCCGTTCTAATAAATGATCACCAGTACCCTGACATAACTTGCTCTCAAACCAGGTGAGGCCATAGGCAAATGCTTCTCTATAACTGTAAAGCTGAATGGGGTAAGCTAAAGAAACTGTTCTATTGGGTTAAATGCACACAACCCTCTTCACTTGGAGTAAAATCTCAGCTTGTCAATGGCAAAGCACCACCTTGAAAACTGAAACAACTAATGAAAATGATGACTAACAAGGCTTTAAAGCTGGTATTTATTTGTACTTTTCATAACTCATAAACTCAAATATTACATTCCATTACGTATATGATTAATCTGAATCTCGCTGCAGTTGCATTAGATAATTGAGCATTTTTGCCTAATTTGACAGATGTTTAAACTGAGGCACAGGAGAGGCAAAGCCTATCTATCAGCTAATGGCAGAACCTCAAATAAATGCTAAAAGCTTTTTACTCTCATTTCTTTAAACAACTTATAGGACTAATTCCTTGACTAAGCAGGTGTTCCATGAGTATAAGATGAATGCTTATCAGGAAAACATATAAAAGTACTAAATGTAACAAAAAGACTCTGCAACTCCTATCATCTAACAGATCAATCACATTGCCACAAGGCATCTCATGCTAGTGCACAGATGACATCTAACTGACTTCCCATGGGCAAGCAATTAGATGTTTGATTCCATGTACCACTTCCATTGCTAAAGCTTCAGTGCACTGTTCCTATGGCGGAAAGGATGAACTGCAAAGGCTACGAACAGCACTGGCCTCGAATCTTTCCAGTCCACATGCTGTGATTCTTCTGCATTTCCATCTTCCCTGACGTGGCAGCACGTTAACCCTGCAGCACAGTAAGATTTCCTCCTGTCCAGGTTTGGAGGCCAGTTTCAGCAGCTGCCCTCACCCTTGTGTGCTGTTCCTCAGGTCAGCATCACCTAATTACAGCTGCGGTTCTAAAGAAGACCCAGGCATTGATGTTCAAATACTCTGTTACACAGTACAAGGCAATATACTTAGCATGGGAACCCTGTATTGGGTCATAAACTGGAAAAGACTGTAAATAACATTAAATAAAAGCAAGACCATGTTTTTAAAATTGCATTAACCTCAGTGCTCTTATGCTACTGTTTGGCTTCCCAAGGAATATTCGGATATATAAATAATATATAATATATAATATATAAATAAATATAAAATCTCAAGATACAGCATTATGGTGTTAGTGTGCCAAACATAGCGTATCCCACATCTGAAAATAACCAGATAACCAGCCTTCAGAAAGAGAAGAGCTGCTGCAAATTGACTATAAGACTAAATGGTCACAGAAAGTTTCCTTCTGTCTATGTCAGTTGGAGATCAGTTTAGACCCCAAAGCATAACAATTTACACAGTTTACTAGAAACACCTGAAAAATTGCCTCTGTGTATATTCTCATTAGCCATGCACAGATATGCACATAGGAAAATTATACAGTAGCCAAAAAGTTTGGTCTAGTGCTATGTTACTCCTTTCTTACGCCTTCATAACTCCATTACAAAAAAATCTGTTGACACTGGGGAGACACAATGATGAGTCAGACAGCAAGAGAGCAAATTCAATGACATATAAATGTACTGTAAACAACAGATGCAAAACTTTGCACAAATGACTCAGTATCTAGCATACAAAATAAATTTATCTGATAGGGGTGACAAAAACTAGGGGGAAAACCCATCAAAATCCCCTAACCATTTTAATAGCCTAATTGAGTAATAAGCTACATAATATTTCAGCTACATTACTTTTATGCAACATAGAAAATTCTGAAAAGATTTAGCATTCTGAAAGCTACTTGTTGGACATAGATTTTTCCATTAAAATAATTACATAATATTCCAGAATTTAAAGTGGGATCCTTATTAAATGAAGACTTCTAACCCACTTAAGTTGTTAAATTGGCTAAAATATATCAAGTAGCAGGATCTGCATAGCTTCTAATAAATATTCCTCATTGATTCATAACATACTTGAAAATCTTTTCCTATGCAAGAACCACATCTTACTAGAAGAGATGTTTCATAGATGTCTCTTCTACTTGTGACCGAGCATGTCAGTTTCTGCAGCATTTGCAATCGTAGTCCATTGCCATGCCCATATTGGCACAACTGCAGACTTGGAAGGAAATAATAAGAAAAGTTTCACAAAACTCTTAATTGCCTTGAACACACCTTAACAGATCATAGTACTTAGAACACTTAACAGCAAGCATCTTGTAGACCACTGCTGATTCAAAACCGCGATCTGACAGCCAATGGTTAATAAAACTTCCCATTTTTTTCCCAATAGTCATCTTTTTCTTGCTTAATTTTAGCCCATTACTATTAATCACACTCTTTTTCATGCTAAGTAAATCCACTCTCTCCATATGTTTACATTTTCAAATATTTATATTGTCCCCAGTTTATCCTGTACTATCAAATATTTACAGGCTGTTACTTAGCTTAACAATTAATATTTGCCTATTTTAATCCTCTCTCACCCATGGACACCTTGGCCCTCTGGAAATTTGTGTGGGTCTCCCCTAGACTCCCTTTCTGCTTTAAAAGTTTTGCACAAAATAGAAAAAAAGTAGTAATCGAAAAGGTAAGAAAAGCTCTGTGCTTGCCCAAGCGAAGTTGTGAGTAAGCGCTTTGGGTACCCAAAAGCCTCCTCCACTTGGGCCGGGTGTGGTGGGACTGCTTCAGGTGAGAAGCTCCAACACGTGCAAGACAACCAAGCAATCAGGCCCAGTCAGCATGGGTTCATGAAAGACAGGTGCTGCTTGATGAACCTGATCTCCTTCTCTGACAAGGTGACCTGCCTAATGGATGAGGGAAAGGCTGTGGATGTTGTTTACCTGGACTTTAGTAAAGCTTTCAACACTGTTCCCCACAGCATTCTCCTGGGGAAACTGGCTTCTCATGGATTGGACTGGTGAATGCTTTGCTGGGTAAAAAACTGGCTGGAAGACTGGGCTTAAAATGTTGTGGTGAATGGAGTTAAATTCAGCTGGTGGTTGGTCACAAATGGTGTTCCCCAGGGCTCAGCACTGGGGCCAGTTCTCTTTAATTTCTTTATCAATGATCTGGATGAGGGGATCAAGTGCACCCTCAGTAAGTTTGCAGCTGACACCAAGTTGGGTGGGAATTTTGATCTACTTGGGGGTAGGAAGGGTCTGCAGAGGGATCTGGACAGGTGGGACATATGGGCTGAGGCCAATTGTATGAGATTCAACAAGGCCAAAGTGCCAGGTCCTGCACCTGGGTCACAACAACCCCATGCACAGGCTTGGGGAAGAGTGGCTGGAAAGCTGCCCAGCAGAGAAAGATCTCGGGGTGTTGGTAAACAGCCAGCTGAACATGAGTCAGCAGTGTGCCCGGGTGGCCAAGAAAGCCAATGGCATCCTGGGTTGTATTGGAAATAGTGTGGCCAGCAGGACTAGGGGAGTGATCATCCCCCTGCACTCGGCACCTTGAATACTGTGTTCAGTTTTGGGCCCCTCACGGCAAGGACATTGAGATGCTGGAGAATGTCAAAAGAAGAACAATGAAGCTGGTAAAGGGTCTAGAGCACAAGTCATGAGGAGTGGCTGGAGGGAACTGGGGTTGTTCAGCCTGGAGAAAAGGAGGCTCGGGGGAGACCTTATCACTCTCTACAACTACCTGAAAGGAGGCTGCAGTGAGGTGTGTGTTAGTCTCTGTCCCTAGTAACAAAGTGATAGGATGAGAGGAAATGGCCTCAAATTGCACCAGGGGAGAATTAGATTGGGTATTAGAAGAAACTTCTTCACTGAAATGGTTATCAAACACTGGAACAGGCTGCCCAGGGAGGCGGTTGAATCAGCATCCCTGGAGGTGTTTAAAAAATATGTAGATGTAGTACTTAGGGACGTGGTATAGCACTGGACTCAGTAGAGTGAGGTTAATGGTGGGACTTGATGATCTTAAAGGCATTTTCCAACCAGAAAGATTCTATGATTCTAGAGAGGCAGTATGAGAGCTGGTACCACACTGCCACTGAAATAATGGAGGGTAAGAGGTGCTCTAGGGTGAGCTCCGTCCTGCAGGCATCTGCAGAGCAAGAAGGACATCTTTCCTCTAGTTCCTCATCTCCTCCAATGAATTGACTAAGAAATAACAGAGTTTTCTGGTTTCTAGAAGTAAAATGGCAATACACAGCCTGACTTGCACAAGACAATTGTATTTTCCTTGCCACTAAAGCATTTATCATGAGGACATGCAATTACTGCTCTTAGTGTTCATGACTCAGGGAAGGGAATTGTTGGGTTGTTTTTAAAATAAAATACTCACTGGAATACCTTTTTAGAAAAGGGAAGGTTTATTTTAAAAAGTTTCTAGAAGTTACTTTGACTCCTCACTGTTCTTTTAAAATAACTGAAATGTGTGAAATATTCATACTTACATCAATTGCATGAATATATTTATTAGGAAATTCATGCTGTTTGCAGCCTAATGCCATCATTTACTCTAAAACTCAATTTCCACCGAAGTTCATGTTCTGAACAATGATCTATTGGCAGAGTTAACTCAGGGCAGCTCTAACAAGCACTTAGGAGAAAAGTCTTTATGTTGGTCACTGTTAAAGCTTGTGATGACCCTCCAAAATCCAGACCCTCCAAAATCTCAGTGATAAAATGCGCAGTTAGCAGTAAATTTATCCAGTAAGGTGGCCTGTGTTTTAGATTAAATGGCATTTTTTCATTTTTTCTCTGATGAAGACTGGCTCTGAACTAAAACTTTATTTCCAAGCATTGATTTTAAACCACCATTCTCATGTATGCACTACAACCACTATCAAGGACTTTGGTAATAGACTGTAGCCTTTCTGATTTCATTATCCTGGCCATGGGCTAAGTTAAAAGGCACACCAAGTGCTAAAATGGCAATAATACAAAGTATACAGAGACTAAGTCAATTTTACCACTAGCTATTTTGCTGTTACTATGGCAAGTGTGAAAGCATTCCTGTTATCTAAGGCAGGATTTTGCAGTGCTGTAAGTCCTCATGCTGTTATTCTCCCAGTTCTGTAAGAACAAACAATCCCAGGCATACTAAAACCCCTTTTTCATATATGAATCACTTCTACATCCACCTCTGGCTTTTGTCTTGTGGAAAAACATTGCCAGTCCATGTCCTCGCATGTTGTTTGCAGGTCTGAGGCTTTTATGACAGCTTCAACACAGTGTCTGGATCTGATCCTGTCTGAAGCTGCACGCATGTACTGGCTCTCCTCCTGATTTCATCCTTGGCCAGGGAGACCACAAGTGGGCCTTGAATTTCGCCAAGGGAGTAGTTCAATAAAGAATCACCTCAGAGAAACAGAAAACATCATCGGATTGTGGAAAAAAATAGGCAAACATATATGAAAGAACAGATAGAAAGTAAAATCGGAAAAGAATGGTTAATGAACTAAGTAAGTCTAATAAGAACCTGTCCAAACTAGCTAAATAAACACCTCTGCAAGGAATAGACAGAGAGGGTACAGCAATCCACCACAAAAAGAGATGCTGATTTGCCACACCAAACTATGTTATAATTAAAAAGACATACAGCTGAGTATCAATCAAAATAGCTAGCAAATGCTAGAACATAAAGAACAGGAGATAAGTTTCATCTGAAATATGGTACAGGCTAAGGTACCATATCCCTATAATTAAAGTTAAGCACTTAAATAAATTGCTGGAGCTGGGGGTGTGTGTCAGAATACGCAGCACTGCAAAGCCCTAGTCCACATCACTGGTGTGATTTCATTGTGTTTACTATCATCAGCTGTGGGCTTCCCTCAGTGTAGGAGAAAGAGGATTAGGGGTAATAACAATAAAGACGAAAAGCATGGGAAAACTGCTGAATGAAGAGAGATTGAAAAGGCTCTGGCTGTTCACTATGAAGGGAAGATATACTATGATAAAAAATGAAAAAGGATAATGGTGTAAAGAAAGTGAAGCATTCTTGCTTGTGTTTTCTAACCCAAGAACAAGAGGGGTTTTGTTTAAATACAAATACTGACGAAGATGAGAAAATATTTTTACATTATATAAAACGCTGGAGATGGGGGTTGCACTTTACTCTGCACTTACACGAAACAATCCAGAAGTGGGTATAGGAGCTCTATACACTACTGCAATTTAAATATGAAAAAACCTAACCAGCAATAACAGCAATGATATATCACAAAACAGTATCATTAAAATAAGTAACAGTCACACTAGTAACACTGCTGGAGGACTCACTGCTTTATGGTACCATGAGATTGCAAGAATCCAAGAATTACATTTTTACTGAAAAATATGTCTTCTTATAAAAATGTTGGTAAAAAATTTAAAGGATATGTAAATTTCAATGCTTTGAGGCACAAGAAAAATCACAGACCCGTTGAAGAAGAGAAAATAGGACTGGAAGGACCCAAAAGGTCATCTCATCTATTACTCCACCCAGAGCAAGGTTAAGTAAGGTTGTCTAATTGCTTAGTAAGATTCAAAAGTCACTGAAATACATTTCTGCTAACATCTAGTCTGAATCTCAGTCCCCCTAACACATCTTGCCCTGCTCACCGGACACAGAGCAGACTCCTCCCTCTGCCTTTGCAGGTTCCTTTCATATAGTGGAAGACACTTAGCCCATTCTCCTTCCTCTTTCTTTCTTCAGCACAATCTTAAATCTTCAGGTCTTGCTAACAATGTTCTAAGGCACTACTCATTCTCAGTCATCTCCTCTGGACTCTCTCCAACTTAATTCCACTTCTTCCTCAAGGTGCAGTGCCCAGAACTGAGGAGTACTCCTGTACCTGCAAACAGCATCCAAATAGACAGCAGTGGTTGCTTTGCAGGCCTTACAATTGATACTCTTGCTTATACACCACAGAGGGAGACTGGTTTTTTATGGCAAGATATCTTCTCATGTTTAGTTCATGGTCCCCTGTAACTCCCAGGTGTTGATATTGAAGAACATCTATCCAACCTGTTGTCTAACTTCTGTACTTGCATATTTGGTCATCCGCCACGGCAGGATTTTGCATTCCTGTGTATTAGATTCACCTCATTCTTGCAGATCTTTCCTCTGATTTGAGTTCTCATCTTGCCATTCAAAAGGCTTGCAACCCTGCCACCATCAGCTGTGAGTAAAATAAGTTAATTCTCTCCTCCTTCATAGGAAGAATTTCAGCAAAAATACTGCACTGGGACCAGATTACCCTGCCTTGGGAGCACCACCTGATATATGATGACTTCTGCCTGAACAGAGTTTTGTAACCACTTTATAGCAATTTAATCTAGACTATGTTTATTCAGCCATGTGAGAGAGTATCAAAACATGGTAAAATTATGACCTCCGGCATCTCTGTTTTCCACTGAAAGGCTCATTACCTTGCCATGGAAATAAATTAACTCACACAGGCCATTCCTCATACACCAGCTTTTATGTTTTTGCTCCTCATTTCCCTCCTACTACAGTTTCCTCAGCTTATAGGAAAGAAAATTATTTTCTTTCTTTATCATTTACTGTCAGTATTATCAGCATGCATATATATATATATATTTAGCCTAAAATGTATTTCTGCTGTTCTGTATTCCATATTATAAAAAGAGAGGAAGAAACAAAACATCCAGTTCACAGAGGAAAGATTCTGGTTGTAACTGTAGTACCTGTAAATGTAGGGACCCAAACTTCAGGTTGCCCTTTTCCCTTATTTCATAATTGAATGGTCTAGGAACTGGCAATACACCTCAGTAAACCTGTTTTTAGTTCAAATGGTCTAAAATTGGAATTATTTAAAATTAAAAATATTGAAGTGTGACTGGTCCAAAATTTCCAGGGAAAAAAAAATAAATCAGAGCATTCAATTAAGAGAAGTTCAGAAAATATAATTATTCACAGAAACCAAATAATAAAATAAAAAATGGTTAGCTAGATTAACTGTCACTTAGCATGCCCAGCTCATCTGTCTGATTCTCAGATATGTTGTTTCTTCTTTCTACATGAGATTCATTGTTCATAAAAAAAATCCAGCAATATTTTTTCTATATAATAAAGTTATTTTTAAAAGGATATTTTCTATTTACTTCAATGGAACATTTTCCTCCAAAACCATCTAATACCAGTAATAAACAGCTGCAACTTTTCAATAGCTATAACCAACCTATCTGAATCAATGAACATGCTCCAATTTATTCCAGATATCCTTTCAATCAATTGAAAAATGTTCCTGAAAATTTGGATGTTTTTATTTAAATGGCTCATCTTTTTAATATTTTGGTTGTTGATTGGAAAATGTACTTTTTACTTCATTTGTTTCTTTTATTCCAAAGGAACCATAAAAATGTGAGGTTTGTTTTTTTTTCAAATTAAATAATCCATATTTGGCAACATTATCAAACATATGAGTATGCAGGTTATATACTATGAAAGTGTATATAGTATAGCATAGCACGGCACAGCATAGCATAATATGTAACATCTACCAAACTAGGTACTTAATGATTCGTTTATTAAGATTATCATAATTTCATTAAGAACATTTTATTTTCATAAATAGAAGTCGATCTATTGAGGTCCACTTGCATTTGTCACAGCTCAACTTGTCATGATCTTGCATAATTGTTTCTGATATCCTCCTTTTCAGTGAAGTTGCTGTGTGATCTGTAACCACTTGCTGCATTTCAGTGCTCGGATGATTGTAACTCTCCAGCTGTCTGTCTGTCACTACAGCGGTTGCTGGTCTGCTTCCAATCTGCCTTTGAAGCTGTTACTAGTAGATGGTATTTTCTTTCTTTATAACTCCCACTGTGTATTTACCTAAGCTGCTCATTGTATGTCTAGCTAATGAGTTCTTCTACAAACTATGCCCCGCTGTTCCCTGCCAATCTGTTAAGTCAGACTCCATCCTTCCTCTTCCAGGAAAGCAATCAAAAAGTATTCTTCCCATAGTTTCCTGGTCTTCTTCTACAACACTACCTTCTCACTTTCAGTGCATATTTTCACATGCTTTTATTGCCTTTCTATTGGCTTTAGGTTCCAGTTGAATGAGGGGGTATTTCATACAAAGCAAGCAGCAAATCTGATACAAGAGATAACAAGTACTGGTAAGTCGCAAACCCCCCCGTGCTCCATTTTGTTTGCTTACCTCTCATTTAAGTGTATACTGTGAAGCAAAAAATGCTTCATCACTGCATGGGACGAGGTGTGATGGCAACCTCATGAAGGTGAGCATTTTTCTCCTGATTGCTTTTTACCCTGGCAGAATATCACAAACTATTTCTTTTTGGCTACAGAGATGCTTAGGGAAGCAGGGACAGATAACAGCAGCAGATCATTATTCCTACTGCAGGCTCAAATCAACAGCTTTTAGGTATATTGCAAAACAACGTGAAGAATGTGTGTATAACACCAACGGGTTCATCCTCCCAAATACTTCATAAACACTATATATACATATATATGCATACATATATATACACATGTGCATACATATCTTGTACATCACTTATAATACATATACACATACGTTATACCTTAAAAGCATGTAAGCATTTTTTCTTTGTATTTGCATTATGTACTTGACTGATTCATAAAATACATTCTCTGACAACCCCTGACCACTTGGAGTAACATCTCAGGTGTGCTCAGGTCTTGTCCCAGTGGGGAGCTGGACCTGGACCCACAAGTGGGAGCCACTGCCCAGTGTGCAGTTCAGCCACAGCCACCTGTCTCCTCTGTAAGACTAACACAACTCACCCAGTTTAGTCAGCCACTGCAGTACTGTGGTGGTGGTGGGCCATATGAAGACCATAAAGACAACTAATGTCTTTATTTATAACAGTGATACAAGGAAAAGAAAAAAAATGAAAAAAAATAAATCGGAGAACGGTTCCTGTTTTTTCACTTCTAGCAAAACATCCTGTTATGTCTGCTTATATTTCTATGGCATCTTCTTTTGCATACTCATTTTTGCCTCCCACTGACAGTGGACTTTGTACTTTCCTCTGCTTGGTTTATTTAACCCTTCAGGATATCATGCTAGCCAAATTTTGCATTGAAACTTTTGTTTTGGTGGTATTAACAGGATATAATTACTGAGCATTTTGGCTTTGTCATAACTTGTAATTGAAGGATTGTTTTGCTAAAAACCTCAGATATATTCAGCTGCATGTCAGACCACAAAATATGAGCTAAACTTAGCCCTTTTCTTTCCAATGATATTACTTCATGGAACAAACACAATTTTCTTTTGTTTTCCTGCTCACACATGTGGGGACAGACTGTATGGTGCAGCATGCAAGAGGAGCTCTGTGGTGTGGCCAGAGCTGGAACCATATGACAGGTTCTCCTTTTTATGCAATACAGTTAATAACAACTTCCTATTGAAATAACAAATACATATACTGTTATTAACGGGGGCATAATCTGGCAAGCTTTAACAGAGGTATTGATGCAACTTATGGTGTAGTGTGGCATCCGTGACAGTGAGTACAAGTTTCTCTTGCAGGATTTAACTGTTGTGTTCAGCTGACAAATAGGAAGAGAAAGACATCAGAAAATCTTAGTTTAGAGAGGCACTAGCACAACTTTCCTATGTGATTCAGGTATACAATGGCCTTGGTTCTTTGCAAAGAAACCTTTAAGTAAACAAGATGTTCTTTCAGTGAAGTCAGTCTTCCTCTAGTTCTGTTTCTATTTTGAATTATTCTCATAAGGAAAGATGAGCAGTGATTCTGTAAGGCCAAAAGGCAACAAATGCTTCTCCTCATGCTGAGACATTAAGCCAGTGTTTCTTTTATTCATGCACAGTTGCTGTGGAGGTGGGATGTAAAGATCCCATAGCTTTTAAAAAGCATGGGGAAGTCCTGCAGTCCTAATCATATTCCCATCTTCCAATCTGCTGAGGCATGGATCCCTTTTCATTATGAGAAGGGGAAGCTCTGAATATCACATAGTATGAGATCAAATTCAGAAAGACAGAAGAATCTGCAGGAAAACCTCACTTCAGAGCTAAGTAAACACTAACTTTCAGTTAGTGACTTTATATAAATGGGAACTCTGAGGTGTCTGAAACTCAGATTATAGCATAGCCCACTTCAATTTTAATGTTCAAGACCATCTGTAACAAATTGACACCAACACCTTGTATACCACATCTGTCCAGGTGTGAAAACTAATTTCAGGGTCTAGTCTCTTGTACTGAGATAACCAAGTCCATACAGTCCAAAAGGACAATTTTATTCTAATTTTATACTTAAAATACCTTGTCAGGTGAGGCACCTTTGCAAGATGACACTGCAGTATCATAAAGATCTCAGACAAGTCATATCTTTGAGTAGTACCTCGCAAGTGTAGCTTGCTGATTTTTTTGACACATTTCTGTTCTAAAGCACTGAGCCAATCATATGAAATTCCAGGATTAAATACAAATCACTACAACTAATACAACTGGATGCATCATCATGAAAACATGAAATTATCCATTCCTTTAAGACATTTCTTTCCTTACAGATCATATGTTTATTTTTAAGAACAAAGCACTACTTCTCAAGGAATATAACCAGCAATGTAGTTTGGAATAAAGAAAAAGTACATAATCCAAACTTGTGTAGGTGAGAAAATGTGATTGTACTTTCTTTCCTTTCTTCCTTCCCTATTGAATTGACTACCAAGACATAAAAGTGTTGCTGAGTTTCTAAATTCAGGACTTTCTGGACTTAAATAATTTCCATCAAGCTCTAATCTAAGACAGTAGACCTGTGGCTCAAAGCACATTTGGTTCCCAGCAATAATCAGTGGCACTGCCTCAATCAGTGAGGAACTAACATCACCATTAACAACGAGTTTCATATCCCAGTGTGCTAAGCAAGAACATTAGCATTGTAAAATGCACAATCACCAGTTATCTGTTAACTGCAGAGCCACTACTTTCATTGATACATGGTTCCCGAAGTGAGGACAGAAGTTTTAGGATGGTTTGTATTTCAGTATGGAAACCAGAAGAACTTGAGAGCTGCAAACTGAGCTTCATAAACTCATATTGCCATGGGTACAGGACGGCATTAGCAGTGATATATTCCTAGCAACTAACAAACATTATCGGGACAGCAGGCTTTCTTGCCTATGCCTGCAATACTATTCTTTCTAGCTGGCACTTTATGTTGGTTCTAAACAATGGTTCCACGTTTTTTAAATTATAAATACCTGGGTGAATCAGTGAATGGTTTCCATTATTAACATTTCAAGGCTGATTATTTGTCCTGGATCTTCCCTGCTGGGTACTGAGAGCTCTGACAATTTATGAGCCCCAGGATTATGCTGGGGGATGGAAAAATTAAAATCTCCCCTGCAGAATTTTCCTCAACTAACTCGAAGTCTGCTTTCTCCAGTAACTCTTGTCTTAAGCTGCTGAGGAAGATCTATCCTGCTCTTGATTTTCATTAAATTTGATCATGAGCAATATCTAAGAGTCAAAGATGATTTACTGGATTTTATGGGGGCAGGAAATACGGCTGTTCCATTTTTACACAGCAAGTTTTTAACAGTCCCGTAGCAATGAGGAGAAATGGCATTTTTCCATAGAAATATAGATGTAGGTAACAATAATGATGTCAGATGATAGCGTCTGAAAAAAGTAAAACTTTATCTTACTCATTTTCATTTGCTGCTCAGAAGTTGCTCAAGTTTTAATCCAAGTGTATGAGAACATCCACAGTCTGTACCCTCCCTGCTCATCCTTTACATTGTATTTCATTTGGAGATTATTTGCAAAGTAAAAACATTTTTACTTTGTAAAAATCTAGGACTCATGGGTTCCCTGCCTAATTCTGCTATGAGAAGCCCTCTACATCTCTGTTGTACCTATATATCTACACATAAAACATGTAAATGCAAAAGCATTCTTAATGTGCCTAGCCAGGAATTAACGGCAAAGCAATGACACCCACAGATATGTTGTGAAGCTCAAAGCCCTCAGAAATTTAAAGAGCTTGACATGAGAAAGTCCAGTAGTGAGAGAAATTGAAAAAATAAGCCCTCTCTCTATATATATATGTATATATATACATAGTTTTAGTTGGGCTCTGCAAGAAAATGGAGCTTATGCACCCACCTGTCCATCTCTCTGATTACCTGTCAGTCATATTCTGCTTGAGCAATTTTCAAAGCTATTGATCAGTCTCAGTCAAATCTGAAACATGGTTAGAAGTCTCTGAAATAATTATGATCCTCCAGATTTTCTGACAATAAGAGTTTGGGTAGCAGACAGAGATGCTAATGCATGTTATTCTAAAAAAAAAAAGCAGTCTAAAAAACCTTCTGTATATTTTGTTTTACAGTGATCAGCATATACACATTGCCCAGCATTTAGCTATGGAACTCTCGATAAGACAGCATGTGATGACTTTTGTGAAATTAAGGGGATCAGAAGACACTTAATGGTTACTGTGGAGCAGGATGGCTGAGGGAATAAAAGGAACAAATTAAAGGAAACTGAGTTAGAGTAAATAAAATAAAATAAAATAAAATAGCTATATTTCATAGAATCTTAATAAAGTTTCAATACCTCCTCACAAATATCTAGGCCAGTTGGGATGTTGGACACTCACAGTTCAGTTGAAACCTGTTATAACCTGAGTTTACTACCAGATGTGTGAGTGTACCACGTACAGCTGGAACCATCTCCAAAACCATCCCTAAACTTATTTCCTCTACTTGGACTTCACAGTCATCACTGGTCTCCTCTATGACTTTGATTAGATACACAAATTTTGGTTTTCGTTACAAGAGCAATTGGTTGCCTACAAAACACAGAAGTCAGCTAAATTATATATGGTTTCTACAGGTGTGAAAAGATGAAAATCCCAAATCAAACACTGATAAATTTGAGGAAAACTTTGTGGGTCTGGTTCCTTTCTGTTTATCATTTCACTTGCTTGTGTGTAAGTGTGTAAATGAATGCAGACCTTCTGTGGCATGGTGTGCATCGGGTATATATTCACGCAGAGGTGTCCCCAGGGCCTGGGCAGCCCTTCCCTGTAACTTTTAAAGGAAGCATGTAAGATTAGCAACCCTCATTTCCAAGTGCTGTTGCACTGAAAAAGGTTAATTTCTACTCAGGTTTAAGCTCATATCACAGCCTGCACTTGCAGACGAGCACAGTTTGTGGGCAGGAGGGCCCTGGCTGTCAGGCTCCTGGCTGCACGTCAAGGCAGTCCTTGGCAGTGTGGCATCTTGTGCCGAGACCCCCTGAGCTAAGGGCAAAAAGCCACGCAGTTTGGCTTCACACTTCATGCATCCAGTTAACTAATGACCATGAAACTGTTCTTGTCATGGTTCATTATGTCACGTCAAAGGGACAAAGATTGTTTTCCCAACAAAATGCTTTTAATTTGGTGAAACTAAACTGGTATCAATTACAATGCAGAAAGGTTCAAAGAAGATAATAATCTCTAAAATGCTGCAGGGTTTTTTTTTTATTGCTAATTTGTGCATGTTTTGACAGTAATCACTGAACCCTTTGATGTTTCTAGAGGTTCCCATGGTGTTGTTATGAGAAGTTTTGGCAGATTCTGCAGTCCTCAGACCAATACCAGGAGGATTTATTCAACAGCAAGTATTTGGTTTATTCTTCTACTTCACACATCAGAGCTTCAAGCCTAATTTAAAACTAAATGGATACTTGAAAACTAATTGATCTAAAAAATAGCTACCCTTTTGTCCTGAGAACTGTTTGTGGTTTTATAGAAGAATTCACTTGCTCTTCTGTTTCACCTTGGTGTAAGAAATGCCAGTATGAGAAAAAACTAGCTATACTTGACTGTCTGTGAAGAAATAAATGAAAAAAAAATGGAAAAAAGTAACTTCAATGACACTAATTTTATGTTTTATGTGTCATAGCAGAATAAAAATTTAAAACTCATTTCTGCAGGGACCTGTTTATAAGTATTACTTGACCAGAATAAGAAAGCAAGTAGTTCTGTTACTTCAGGGTAATTACTGAGGACATAGAACTGCCAGCTCCTGTGCCATGTACTCTAGGATGACCCTGCTTGGGCAGGGAGGTTGGACCAGATGACCCACTGTCCTTCAAGCCTTACTGATTCAGTGAAGATAATGACCTTGTCACCTCCACTTTTTTATTTTACCAGTATTAACAAAGTCTTGACACTGATTGTCACCACTTATGAATACTATCAAGGGATCATCTTTCAGCCCTGCCCTAGGAAAATTATATTCTTTAGAGGGATCTGCTCCTGGAAAAACCTCTCCTGTCAGCCCCTTAGCTTATCACACTAGACAGCTGGCTCAGGAAGAGACCCCCAGGGGCTTCTCCAGAGCTTTGTCCTAGAAGACTACTCTCCAGAAATGACAAGATCTGGTCCAATGCAGCCTCAGTCATACCTGTGTTGTCATCAGGAACAAGGTAATGGTCAGGAACAAATGAACAAGTAGACAATAAGAAAAGAAGCAGTGGGGGGAAAGAAAGATCAGGTGCAAAGTCTGTGGTCATTGAAAGCAATTTTATATAAAGTAGAAAAAGCATATGAATGGAACCACTCATAGCAGTGTCTGTTGGACTCCTGCTGTCATCAGACCCCACAGCTTTACTGAGTCCTGAAGCACTAACCAAGACCCAGAGAGGCTCTGAGAGGGATGTATTTCTCTGAATGGACTAGTAGTAAGCATTATATTCTCCATTTCAGAAGTAAGCTTCTGAAATTAAAAACCCTAATCAGTTCATAGTATTTCAAGGTCTGACCCATCCTATAGCACTAATTGTGCAGTGTTTAATTATGCACATATTCTGCTGAGTATCTTTTTCTTCTACATTGTTTAGTTTAGTGGAACCTTGCACAGATCTACTTTTTTTGGATGTCCTCTGAAAGGACAGGGGTAGAAAATCAGCAGCCATATGGTTAAAAAGTCTTTGTCCATTCTTTTGAAATGTCTGTTATTCCAAGTACTTAAAAGCTGTACTTCATGTAACTGGGGCTTTTGCTTCTCTCTATGTATAGGTCTTTTGATTACCTCCTAATTAATGAAGTAATGACAACCAATTATATTTACATCTAACACAAAGCATATTGTTAAAGGTTGTCATACCCACTTAACTTTCCTTTCTTGTATGCTAACACAACACTGTGACCTTAACATTTTCTGTCTTTCTGTCTTACTGCTGCTAGGAGCATTAATCAGTAAAGTTATTCCATTATAACATTTTAATTAACTGGCAATTAAATATGAAGAGCTGAAATGTCTGCATAACTCATGTCCCTCAGGACATGCTTCTTCCAAGCAAAGTCTACATAAGACTTAAAATCCTTTGCTATGGACAAAGCCTCATTAAAGACATGAAAGGGAGCTACACGCCACTCTGCAGGGCTAAATCCATGTTTTCTCACCAGTTTGACTTATCTGTTCTCCGAGTCATAGCCCTGCCAGAGCTCAAGCCTCAGAAATGGTGGGGATGGTCCACTGAACTTTGTTATGTTCATGTCCATCAGCACTGTTGGGTTTTTTGCCAAGGAGAATTTGAATTTGACTCTGTGGTTAAGGCAGAGGTTTCTGACATCCTCTATGGAACAAAAAAGTTTGTTTTCTCCGGATTCAAGTAAAATTCTGTTGGTCACCGTAGATGAACTTCAGCAGGCAGAACAAACTGACTTCTTACCAAGTCCCATAATAGTTACTTAAGTGAAGACAAGCCCATTTTGCCAGAGGCTTGATTAGTTTCTAATTTTAAAAATAGAGTATCTTTTAAATAATGAAAAACAATAAGGGAACAAAGAAAGAAAATTACTTATGTTCTAATTGTTTCTATGTAGTTGAATTAACTAGAAATTTTCTAACAAAACATATTTTCACAGGGAAATAACAAAGCATCAAACACAAGCAGTTCACAGAAACATTTTGGTTTTGACATATTTTTCCCAAAACAGAAACAATATTCTGACAATTGAGAAGTCATCTTCCTTAGTGGTTGCTGAAGAGCCCCAGTTTCCTTGCATGTGGCTGAGAGCCCTGCTCTGTGGGTTATCCAATGACAAGTAACTCACAACCCCAAAACAACCTGTTGCAGAGCCAAAGATTCAGAACAACCCAGCTGTACTAGTGGCTCTCAAACACACAGCATGCCTTGGGCTCCCATCAGTATGGGGAGAAACCACACTTATTCCAGGAAAGGGTCTCGAAGTGTCCAAATGCCAGAAACATTATAGAAACCACTCTCCTTTTTAGATTCAGCAAGTCCTTGGTGCACTTGGCAGCATGCAGAATCCCTGACATTACATATCTGGTCGCTCCGTGTTGCTTTGAGAAATGAGATTTAAAAAAGTATTCCTGCAGACAACTTTTGTGTATGACTTGCAGAAACTTTTGGAGTATCTATGCAAATTGTATCTTGAGCCTGAACTAGCTGCACTGGGGCACCTGATTCCTCTAACTCCTTTGAACATGCTGCTATGGCAAACTGTCCCCTAGTCTCTCACTGAGCACTAATGCTGTGCCCTGGGACATTTCCAGAGTTCAAGCCTTTAGGAATTACCAGTTCCTAGCTAGATTTTTTTTTTACTGAAGTTGAGTGTCTGTTTTGTAAACAGTTCTGCTAAGAAACATATTCTCATTTTAGAACTTGGTCCATAATTCTGAATTATGCAGAAATAGAGTCACAGATATCCTATAGCCTGATTTACTATAAAAGGGCAGATAAAATTAAGATCAAATGTTTGGATTTACATGATTCCTGATCAGAAGCTGAAATTCAGCTGGAGTCAGGAGAAGATTGCCCCCTTATTATCCACCTCTTTGTAGCCAGTTATTTGCACTCCATGATTTTGACATTACAGCAGAATATAGGGCCAGGGTCCTCTAGGCATTACACAGAAAATAAGACTTGCAGAACAGAACGGAAGAATGAGAAAGAAAATATTTTTGCAGAAAACAAGTCCTTCCTCAGGACAAGGGGCATAATCCCCTGGCAGTGGGGGAATAGTGGTCTCGACACTGTGGGCCAGTAAGACAGATCCTGCACCCCTGGTTACCAGAGACTCTTACAGCAGCCAAGATTAGATAAACACTTCTACATACTGCTTTGCTGAGAGCAGCTCCCTTCTCAAAAATCGCAAGCATCAATCAAGGCACAAGGGTTCAGTTTTTCCAGCTATATCATTCAGGCAATTAATAGATAACAGTCAAACCAACACAGGGAGAGAAAAGGGGACTGCATTTGCAACCAAGACGCTATTTAAGATAAAAGGAAAATAAATTATATGATTTTAATGTTGCAGCCCAATCAGATGAGTTTTCCCTGTTGTGGATACTAACTGTTTTCCTGTAAATTCATAGCCCTTACATTTATTCCTTTCTTCCATAGCAATTTTAATGTACAGCTTAGTCACCTTTCTAATACCACATCAAGGCCATCCATATTTCTTGCTTTGATTTTTCTGTGTGCTCATCAGGTGCTGATTCTCTGTCAACCCTAAGATATCTCAAGCTAATACTAAAATGTGTTTCATGCTTTTTTGTTATTTTTTTTATTACTACTCATTATGTCAGGAACTGACATGATTTTATCAGGGTTGCAAACACTTGGCCAATGCTCGCCCTTTAAATCTGCCAGGGAGTCAATTCTAGGTATGAGACTGTTGTATCTCACAGCTCTAGCAGCAAATAAATGCATCAGAAAGTAAGCTGATATTTTTGTATGCTTCTGAGCTGCTCATTTTCGTGCTAGATTTGGGCTACTCCCTATTACTTCCTTCTTGTGCAACACATTCTGTCATGGAAAAAATGATCTGTTTGCAATTGAAAGTGTTGCTGATATAATGCATTTCTCTAAGAAAAAAAAAAAACACAGATGAAGAAGCACTACTTTAAGTCATTTATTCTAGCCAGCACTTGATTTACCCTATAATGGACAGAGTTACACCCCAGATAGTCAGAGAGATTGCTCTACTGCAAGGAAACTTTCTCCTGAGCATCTGCGGGGAGGAGGGGGAAGATGTGTGAATGGTCCCAGGGACCCCACAGAATCAGAGAAGTTTTGAATTCCAGCTAGGATTGCACAGGAGAGTCTGAGAAAGGGTGCCCCAAAAGTACACAGAATCAGTAACAGTTAATGCACTTATTCTGCCCTTTCCTCATTAACTTTGGTGACTGCTTAAATACCAACCTGACTGCCTCGGAACATTGTGGCTCCTTGTCCTGCAGGGGAATTTTCTGCCACCAAGGTAGGTCCTGTCAGGGGCACTCATGGCACAGCTATAGAAATCTGTACATTTTTAAAAATCTTTAGGAAGGCTCCCAGCATGCTGGGACAGCATGGGAGCAGGTTCTAAACAGGACTGCTAGGCTGAAGCTGAGACTGAGGAAAGTGATGTATATAGAGAGATTGTTCTTACCTTAATTAGGTTCCTGGTTCATGTTGGTGCCTTGTTCAGGAAATTCTTACAATGGTCGTAGGATGAGACCCATCCCTATCCGTACCTATAGATGAAGTTTTAACTTCTGTGCTCTTGATTAAGATGAGATTACACAAATTTTAATTCTTTGCCAGAGGTAAAAGAAAACACCAACTGTGTCCATTCCAAGTGACTCTGTTTGCTACAAATGCTCAAAGTGATTATAATGCTTTTGACTGAAGGAGGCAGAAGAAAAACAGGCATTCCCTGTGTGAAATAAATGGACTGGTATCATTAATGAATGGATCCTTGCATTATGTTAGAGGTCTTTCCTCTTCACAACTACAGATATGCCAGTTATCAACAAAGCCTCGAGCTCTAAGGCCTTAATGAAGAAATGGAAAGTAGCAGCAAGCACCTGTGTGATGCAGTAACTGTCATGTATAAAGACAATGTGTCTTAGGACTCATTAAAGCAGGCAGTCCAGGAACATGCAAGCCAGAAGATTCTGGAGCATAACTTCACTGTTGAAAGGCAAGTGTCTATATTCAACAAGCTCTTTAGCTAGACCTATATCTTCAGAATATCTGGCCTATCTGCAAATGAGGGACAAAGGCATTTACCATGGATAATATTCAGTGGCAGTAAAAGACAGATCTGTTGCTTGAGTTTATGCAAGGAGCAGCGAGTACCTGTGCTGCTGCTGAAGCTCAGCAGGTGACTCTAAGCCTGTGATCCTCATCCTCAACACTTGCCTGCCCACTGGCCCTTTATGGGGAGGTCCTTCTTCTCTGCAGCTGTCTTGATCACTCCTACTGGCCACTTTGCCTCCTCATTTCTGCTTGCTCACTGCCCAGATACCTGCTTTAAAAAGAGTAGTGATACCCAGCTGACTGCAGCTCTGCCTTTGAGCATGGACAGAAGACTAAAAGCAGGATTTCCATCTTAGTTTCTCACGGGGCATTTAGATTAATGAGCCTCAGAAATAATGGAAAATAACTTTAGAAAGAGCAAATATATAAACTAGTACTAATAGATAATATTTTATGGGTTTTATTCACTGGGAGCAAAATTTTATTTTTAAAGCCCAAGTCCGTTCTGAAACATGACTGTAAAATCACCTAGTAAACAGAGCAGATCTGTTTTGTGTCTATTTTGAATCATGCCAATGTTTTCTTTAGAGTAAGAAGGCTCTGCAGACAGGTTTTATAAAACTGAATTTGGCCTTTTGAATGCTGGTAAGACAAAAAATTAATCTTAAAATTATCTGCCCTTCCATGCAACAGCCTCTCAAAGCTATGATAGACTTGTAGGCTAAATAAAATGTTATTTCAAAAGCAGTATTTTGTTCTTGATTTGAGCAGCCTAACCCTTTACAATCCGTATAGAAATACACTGCAAAAGACGACTTTTAAACTGATTGCAAATTCACTCACCTTGTTATTTACATGCTCAACTTTAAACACATCAGGAAAACAGTTTCAAAGTTTTTGCAATAAAAACTCATCCAGTTAATTTCTTATTTCAGTACCCTTATGAATCAGTTCTCTATGCTGGAGATAATTCTTTCTGTTTTTTTTTCTCTGACAGAAAAAAAGCATTGCTAGCAAACAGGAGCATTTCTCCTTCAATTTGCAAAGCAGTAACCCAGCACTTGCTCCGTAAGTTACAAAATATTTAGCATCTATTTATGACAAGCCTGTTACATGCTACCTCCTATTCCCCTGCTCTTTTGGATTCCAAAGACAGACATTGCAAGGAACAAATATGAGGAGCCTTGAAACTGTCTCTAATGGCCCTCAAGAGTAAATGAGGGCCCTCAAGAGTAAATGGTTTATTTCTTTGCAATAATTTAACACTAATAACTTCTGAGACACATTTCCTTACAATTTTTTATTATTGTTTTTTTAGATTATCTAAGGGTGTCTTGTCATCAGTACTGAACTACAGCAGTCCTGCCATGAAACAAGGCTGTGATGTCATAGCAAACAAAAACCCATGAGGTATCAGAGAACAGCCAGAATACAGTGTTCAGCTGAAAATGTGGGGAGAATTGCTTTTACATACCTGTACTAGGAGCATCCAAAATAAAATATGGGCAAGGCTACTGCCTCACTCTTACAGGTGGCACCAGGACAGTTCTAATGATGTGGGGCTTTGGTTTACAGCTCATCTGGAAGGCAGTGTCTCTTCCAGAACAAGAATGTTTGAATTTGTGGAGAAGTAGCACTTCAGAGGAAGGAACAGGCAGTACTGCTCCCTGGAGCAGGTAGGACAGTCTTAAGAACCTTCTCATTACACTACAGGCCAGGCTTGAACCTGTTCACTCTATGAACCAGGAATATTACAGCCTCAGATGGACAATGCAGACTCTAGTTCTTTGGGCAGATGAAAATTCCTGTTTAAAGCATTATACGTAAAAGATGAAAGGAAGAAGGGCAGCCTGTATAACAAAATTAACTCCTACTTAGAAAAAGAGAGAAACTGGCCATTACAAAATACATTTTTTCTTACAAGAAACATCACCATAGTTTCACTGCACAGCAAACAGGGACTAGAAAAGAGATATGATGCAGGGAGAATACAAATACCAGGAACAAAAAAGAAGGAATTAATTTGCAATATGAAAAAAAAAAAAAAGTAGTTGCACATAAAAGAAGGTTCTACCCAGAAAGCACTATCCTATTTGTATTTCAGTAGAAATAACTTCAGGGAAAAAAATCAGTTTCTGCTTCTAACTGAACTATAACATTCTCTTATTTTAAAAGCAATTCATGGAACATGCCAGTTTTGCTCTAACTAGCTTGAACTTGACTATATAAGTAACTTTATGTGTGTGCTTACGAACATGTAATTCAGTATCATGCCTGTTCGATAAGTATTATCCTCTACCAGACAGAATCAGCAAAGCTCAGCTGTTTGTGCAGGCTACATCTACACTGCTGGCAAGAGGATCGCAAGTACAGATGTACACCAGGAACAGCCTTTTTAGCAAGAAGGCTGTTGCTGTGAAGTTCTGACTAATTACTCCAAAAACCTATTGCAGAACAGTACAAAATGGTGGCAAATACATGCTTAAAATAGAAAACTTTTTTAGCCTGCATCTTTAGTACATTTAAATTAAATGTTTTGCTACTCATTTTGCTTTTTTATAATGTTACCCTTAACATCGAAGCAATAAATACTTCCCACTTCTTCAGTTTTCTAATAGCTGAAGACTATCAGGTTTTCAGTGGAACTACTTTTTATTGAAACATGTCACACTTAAAAATGCTCATCATTCCTTTTGTGTGAATAGAATCACATTTAGGGTCTTATTAAAATCCTTACTGTGAGAACAAAACCACCTCAAATTCAAAATTAGTTTGAGATTGCGAGAAGAGTGGGCTATATTTGCAATCAACAGCACCTTCTGATATATTGAATTTTCACAAGTCAAATAGACTTTCTGCATTCTTCCTTCAGGCATGGCAGCGTGAAATCAATGGAACACTTAAGCCCCATGAATGCTATAAAAATCCCCATATTATAATACTATGTATTTTTTTCTGGCAATCTAAGTTAGATAGTAATATTTCCAAGAATACTGTCCATCTATAAAATTTTTTTTCAGTTTTAATATTGAAACAATTCTGTTTTGAAGCATTTTTACTGCACAGAAAAAGCTCTAATATATTAATTCAGTGCATCAATCACCTGCTTCACTTCAACAGCTGAAATAATTTCACTGATTAAAAAGAACTATCCATACGTGTAAACATAAACAGCAAAAAAGGCCTTTATTTTCTGTATTTTATATCTTGGCTAATCCAAGTTAAAATAATTATTTTATATTACCAAGTAGAACATAAATCATAATTTGAACTGACTAGTTTTTAATCACTCAAGTCCATATAGTCTCTTCCATATTTTTGGGAACAATTTCACATGTTATACCCAGATCCTCTTCACTCCCAGCACTCATACAATGAACAAAATAAAACTGCTCATGGGAGCAACCGGCAAGTAATTTGTTTAAATTAGTGTTTTTCTTTTCTCCATCCAACTTATCCTACTTCATGGCATGTCTAATGTTCTCAGCCCTGATTAGGCTTTTGCTTTCAATTAAAAAAGTAATTTTCCCTCCAGGAAATAGGAAAACTTAGTATCGCATGCGTAACCACTCCAGTCAGAAAACCCTCATTTACTGTGTCCTCCAATATGTAAAATTAATCTCCAGCTCAGCCTGCAGCATGATTCTCAGGAAACTTCTGACTTGGAAAATTATAGATGCCCTAGAAGTAAGTATTAGGCAGAAGTAATAGAATTATAGCAGGGAGGAGATCTTTCCACAAGGTGAGTAGACTGGAGAGTGGCCCATCTGAAGAATGGACCCATTCTCTATCTGGCCCATCTGGAGAGAGCCAGCATCTACCAAAGCTTTCCTTGGCCTGGTATTTGTATACTCAGACTTTGCCAGGGAGCTGCAAAAGCAGCCATGAGCACAGTGCCTTTCCTGATCTACTCACCTCTCTGCAAAGGGCTGCAGTGTCAATAGCTTGGGGATGGACGCTGCCTGCAATGCTTCTTCCGATGTTCACCTAGTGAACTGGCAACATGTCCTTTGGACACACAAACCTCCTACAAAGGTCCCTGCTGCATGTCATCTGACTATGTTCCATTTTCAGTGTGTATTTTGCAAAAAATGCCTTGGATTGGGATTATACAAGCTTTTAGAAAGTTTAATTGTATTAAATCACTCCTGAATGTAGGCTTGGTCATAGAAATCAATTAGCCTTCCAACAATTTCAAATGTTGAGACTTATTGCCTGTTTGTGTCTGAAAGGTGGGATCACACAACAGTGGCCTCAGCCATATCCCACCCCTGTATGAAGGCAAGGTCTGGACTTCACAATTCCTCTCTGTATTTTCCCCCATCCCCTGGTTTCTGCAGGAAAACAATGCAAGTGTAGAGCCCCAAAGTGAGCAATGGTTTATTTTGTAAGGTCTCTCTTTTGAACAAGTGGGAGATTAAGGAAGCAGTGGAGGATAGCTTCTGCTTGATTTAAATAGAATTTCATTGCCTTAATTCTTCATCTGTTGAGTATGGATAGCAGCGCTTTCATAGAAACATAGAATCATAGAACATGCCGAGTTGGAAGGGACCCTCCAGGATCATTGAGTCCGACTCCTGTCCCTGTGCAGGACACCCCAGCAGTCACACCATGTGCTTGAGAGCATCATCCAACACTTCTTGAACTCAGGCAGGCTTGGTGCTGTGACCACTGCCCTGGGGAGCCTGTGCCAGTGCTTGACCACTCTCTGGGTAAAAAACCTTTCCCTGATATCCAACCTAAACCTCCCCTGATTCAGCTCCTGTTGTTACCCTGAGTCCTGTCATTGGTCACAGGAGTGAATAGTTCGGTACCTGCCCCTTCTTTTCACCTTGTGAGGAAGCCATAGACTGCAATGAGGTCGCCTCTCAGCCTCCTCTTCTCCAGGCTGAACAATCCAAGTGACCTCAGCCACTCCTCGTAAGTCATCCCTTCTAGGCCCTTCACCATCCTTGTGGCCCTCCTCTGGACCTGCTCCAGTAGTTTGATGTCCTTTTTGGACTGCAGTGCCCAAAACTGCATGCAGTGCTCGAGGTGAGGCTGCACCAGTGTAGAGTAGAGTGGGACAATCACCTCCCTTGACCAGCTGGCCACGCTGTGCTTGATGCACCCCAGGACATGGTTTGCCCTCCTGGCTGCCAGGGCACACTGCTGGCTCATATTCAGCTTGCTATCAACCGGGGCCCCCAGGTCCCTCTCAGCCATGCTGCTCTTCAGCCACTCATTCCCTAATCTGTACACGCCACCAGGGTTGCCCCATCCTTGGTGGGTGCAGAATCTGGCACTTGATCTTGTTGAAGTTCATGTGGTTGGTGATTGTCCATCTCTCTAGCCTGTCAAGGTCTCTCTGCAGGGCCTGTTTGCCCTTGAGGGAGTTGACAGCTCCTCCCAATTTAGTATCATCTGCAAATTTGCATAGAATCCCTTTGAGTCCTGCATCCAGGTTGTTGATGAAGATGTTGAAGAGGACTGGGCTAGGATGGAGCCCTGTGGAACCCCACTAATGACCGGTCGCCACTTTCCTCCTGCTCTTTGTCTCTAAGTCATACCAGTACATATTACATTAGCAGAAGGAGGTACAATTAATTACAGATGCCAAAATAGAGACTTTCAGAGAAGTATTTAGCTCCTTACAGGACCAAGTTCTTCAAAGTAAAGATCTGTTTATTTTTAGCTGTGTTCTTGCTGAATCTTTTGCCATGATTTTTTTTTTCTAAGCAGCAGTAAAGATACTGTTATATCTGATTTCACTGCTTTAATTAAGTGTTTCTCAGTGCATGATCAGTTCTATTTTAGGCTCTTTTAAAGTTTATTTGAGATGTATACTAAGCAGGGTAACATCATTGCACGTGTCAAAGCCTGCTTCATCCTAATATTAAAATGTTGCTTCAATTTCCTGAAGGTTTAAAAAAAATCTACAAAGTTTCATGTAAATTTGTCACAAAATTCTTTTTATCTGCATTCTAAAAATACAAGTGAAAATTTGCCAAAGAACAAGATTCTATATGCAGTGTGCTGCACACCTTCCCTGTTTGAGTTTATTTTGAGGATAACAGGGATAATGAATACATACTGTCATAGAACCTGGGGAAAAAAGCTCTGGCAGAGACATAATAAGGTCATCTCATCCATTCACTGCCCAGTGTATTTCTTGCAGGGTGCCTGGTTAACTTGTATTGTGCTGGTAAATGAGTTCACATCACCCTTGATGCCCCTTGCTAATAGCACCATGTTCTGAGAGGCTGGACTTTTTATTCTGTTCCTGTATTTTCATATTATTCCTTTTATTTGTCTTCACTGATATAATTTTTTACCCATTTTCTATATGCTTCCTTCCTGTGACTGAAATCAGTAACTAACTTAAAATTTAGGTGTGTTTGCCTTCTATTACAGTTCTTGTCCTCCTTCTACATTTGGATCACTTGAGCCAGCAGCATCTGTATCTTTGATCTAAGAAACTGCTAGTCTGCCTTAACTATTTTTTTCTTTAGTTTTCGTTCCTCTGAGATTGCATTCTGCAGATCTCCGAGTTCATTAAAAGTTTTGCTCTTGAAATCCCCTGGTTTTCTGTTCTTCCTCCTTCTCCTCTAACAGAATAATGAACTCTGCCACTCTGGTCACAGAAGTTGCCTTCTAAACTTCCATTGAACTAGGCTAGAGACAAATCCAGAAAGGTTTCCTCTTAAGTTGCTTATATGTTTCAAAAACTTGCCAGAGAACTTGTGCTCATATCCCAGCACATACACCTGTAAATAGATAAAACCTCTATTACAATCAAGCCATGCCCCAGAAAATTTTGCCAGGTCCTCACAAAAAACCTAATTCCTAACTTCTGGAAAAGTTGTAACTGATAAAATTATTTCCTCTACAGACTTCAGAGTGCTTTTAACTACTTGCTGGTCTCATTTAAAAGAGAGAGAACCAGTGACAGAGAAGTTACAGTCACTGTTGTCAACAGTGGTGTGCTGATTTGGTTCTGCTACTGTCTGCGTGCTCATCATTAGGTCGCTAGGGTGGGATTTATTACACCTAAATTTCAACACCAATAGTAGAAGTATCTACCTTTGCACTTGGCTGTTTTTTTCCAGTCAGGGAAGAGGAACAGACACATTAGGACACATTAAGTCATCTGACCTATTTCAGGTATCTTCGGTAAAGTTGGATGACCTGAAGATCACATGAAGATTCTGGCACTAACAGGAGAACTGGCCTGGTCTTTTCCCTAACCATGTGGGTTACAACCATGTGGTCTAACCTTGTGTTTTAGCCAGTGTCCAAGAGAGAACATGCTAGGCTACCACAATATACGTTGTTTAGATCTTGCTTGTAAAAAGATTTCCAGTTTGTTTTAACTTTATACTTCCTTCCTGTTACGTGGTTTGCTTTGTCTGAAGATTTCTATTTTGTTCCGTGCATAGCAGGCTGGTGGCCATCCTGTTATTATAACTGCCACTCTCCTTTTCACATTTTTTCTTACATCTTTGCTTTATACAGATCTGTCATATATCATAGAAAGTTTCCATAAAAGTTGTGGTGAACCATTCACTTGAGCATGAAAGTCTTTTAAAGGTGGGGCATGTTCTAGTTTATTAACAGATGCAGTCCTAAGCTGGTAGCAATTACAAGTTGGGTGAGTTGACAGCTGCTTGGTAGTCTCTATAAAGCAAGTAATGGCAAACACAGAACAAAGCATGGGTGGTGAGGGGGAGATGAAGGGTGGGAATGAAAAGTGACGAGCCTTCTGCCCTAGAGATGCCTTTGCTGAAGCACCCTTCCAAGCGGAGGGAATCAGTCCCACCCTCACTCTCAGAGCACTCTTCTGTTAGGCTCTCAGGGCTATCAATGCAGGAGTATTACAATGCATTTTTAAACATGACCTATAATGAAAGATCTTTTTTCTATACACTAGACCAAACTTTCTTCTCAAAGTATCAAAATGAGAGAGGAAACATTCTTCCCCTTTTTATTTTGACTCTGCCAGCTTCCTGCACATCAAATAAACCTCCTTATTCTTCGCTGACTCTAAGTTCATCGTTTCTGGCTGCTGTTTCCTCTTGTTGGCATAGAGCAAGCCTTGTTGTTCCTCTTTCTTTTGTAGCTCCACTTTTAAGACATTATTCAGCAAGATATTTTTTATCTTTAATTACAATCCTCTTTACAGTACTCTTATTGCAAATGCTCCATTATTTGGAAAAAAAAACCCCAACAAACCTTGTTCTGTTCTATTTACACAACGAAGGCCAGCAGGATTGTTTCATTACCTTCTGAAAAAACAGCCTCCAAAGCAATCAGTGTAACAATTTTCTTTCTCATTTTGGTTCTTGTATATCTGTGAAATATTTAAAAGCAAAACCTTCCCTTCTAGATATCATCTCCTTTTTCAATGTTACTTACTCGGTCAGAAGCATTTTTCACTTCTAAATTATCATCACACAGTTGTTCATACATTAATTACTGCAATGACATTTTTAGGAAGCTGTTTCTTGTATATTCTTTCTGCTCATCAGAATTCCTAGCTTTCTGCACAGAAACTCTGAGATCTTTGAATATTTTGGCATCATGGAAATTAATTATAATTTTTAAAGTATGCCAAAAGGGAAAGGATGCAGACATGACATTCAGTAACCTGCATTCCACATTTTCAGGGTACAAGTGGAATATGCTTGTCAAGTCAGAGACTGCAGGATGTGGTAGATTCAAAGGGAAAGAGAGAATGGTGTCACACTAACTCAAGCAATCACGACTTGCATTTATATTTGGGGTATTCCTATCCTTCTGGTCACTCTACAATAGAAGAAAGTGGGGAAACCATCAATACGTTACCTTCAACAGAGCTTGTTTGAACTAAATGTTTCATTTATAATTGTTAATCTGAAAAAGAATCTGAACAGCCTGGTGCAATCTTTGCACTTCTGCAGATGAGTATGGCAAGAGGACAAAAAGTACTTTGTATCCAGGAAAGTACTGAGAGTGGCTCCAGGAACATAATCTAGTCCTTTCATTCTCTGGTTCTGAACATTGTACTGGGAGACAAGGGTATCTGAAACAGCCCCCATGCCAAACAAGTAGTTCTTCATAGGAATATCTCCATCACTGACAGAAGCCTTGGTGAAAAGCACCTCGGAATCAGTAAAGGATCCATAAAGCTGAAAATTATGTACACGTTATCCTCCACTAAATGTAACTTTCACCAATAATTGCCAGAATGTGAGAGCTGAGGTCACAACAGGGAACTGAAACCCAAACTCCCTGTCTTGTGGCAGAACCTTAATCACTGCTTTTATTCAATAGCTGCATGCTACTATTTTTAAGGAAAAGAGAGATCTCTTTAAAATAAAATGTATAGGGGATCACATTCAGGACAGGATTCAGGGTCTGATGGTGTCTTCTGAAGTTCACCTTTAAGCAACTGACATTCAAGCACAAGAATAACAATACATTTTATGGGCATAAAAATGAGCTTAGCCTCCCTGAGTCAAAGAATAGTTCTGTTCTTACTGTTGGGCTGCATAAAGTAAAGCAGAGAGGTGGCACATTTTATTAATGAAAGAGGGACACAGCTAGGAGGGTAACTAAAAGCACTGGCTTGTATTGTTTTCCTCTAAATGGCAGGACACGCTTGCCATACATGCACAACTTTATTGAAGTGTTGGCTCACCAAGAAGAAAGAGAAGAGCAGAATCTATGATTAGAAAAATCCAGAAACTGAATGAATCTATGAAAAAGAAAATGCTAGCTCCTATGAGCTTATTTCATTGTTCCACCTGGGATTACAGAGCCCTGGTTATGGCTCACTGGTTAAAGCAGGTAATTTTGAATTATTAGGGCTGCTTAAAGCATAAGCAATATTTAAAGAAGAAAAATGTTAGCTAGGAGAACCACCACACCTTGTGCTGTACAAGTTCAAATAGTTTAGGCATGATATGGTTAGGTAATGGCACATCCTTTGGTCTCTGTGACACCAGGAGTAAGCTTGGCCCTCAGCCCCAGGTGGAGCATTCAGTGCAGTTGCCACCCTTTGTTCACTCTAGGTATGGTGAAGACAGGGTGATCTCAAGGTTACAAACAGTAGTCTCGCTCTCTGGTTTTAACCTTGGTGGTTTGCTGGGCATTATCCCATGCTCACATTTTTTTTTGCATAGCTGTAACCCCACGCAGTAGTAGGTACTGCAGTTACACAGGTGAAAATGAGGAAACAGGCACTTTGACATTGATCAGCACTCTCCCTGTCACTGCATGACAGACTGCTGAAACACGGACAGTGGGACTGTCCCACCTCATGGAGGCTTCCCTGTTAGTAAATGATGCTTACATCAGCAACCCTCTCTAGGCTGATTAAAATAGGTGCTGTGACTCCTTCTACCCCTTCTGCACAATACGCTGTGTGGTTGCTCGTCACTCTTTGTGGCAAAAATCTCACACTTTGCTCCAGGAAATTTTATCTCTTGGGCCTCAGGTAATGCATTGGTGGACAAATCTCCTTTCTCACCTTGCACCAAGACATCACACATTCAGCCCAACATGCTGCAGCTTCCTGCAGAGAGGAAGGATGCAAATTTTGACAATTTCTCCAGAAAATGCACCTCATTTTGTGCAGATGATATAATTTCCTCCTTTGCCTCACTGCTTATGAAGAGTTCACACAGAAAAGACAAGAGGCAATGGGCACAAATAGAAATACAGAAAATTCCATTTGAACAGGAGAAAAAAGGCCTCTTTTACTGTGGGGGTGGTCAAACACTGGCAGAGACTGCCCTAAGAGCTTATGGAATCCCCACCCATGGAGGTATCCAAACCCCACAGGTCACAGCCCTGAGCAGCTGGCTGTAGCTGACCCTGCTGGGACTGCAAAGGTTGGACAGGATGATCTTCAGAGGGGGTCTCCAACCTCCACCAGCCTGTGAAAGGGGCAGCCATGTCGTATGTCAGTTTGAGGAGCTGCTTCAGGCTATGCCTTTGTGACAAGGTAATTTTTATTTCATTTACAGTTAAAATAAACAAGTCGCAATCAACATCATAATACAGGCTGGGGTGGGTACAGGTGTTTTTTTTAAAAATAAAAAGGAAAAAAAATCCTTTCAATTTTCTTAAGTTATTAAAACAAAAAAACAACAGCTGTATATATTACAAGGATGTCTTGATGCACTGATAAATTCTTCTTTTAATACAACTGAAATCTGTAACAGTTTTTTCCAATGGTGTCAAAGAGCAGGGAAGGACCTAGATGCTGCAAACATTCCCATATGCTAACCCTCTGTATTGCTCAAAGGTAGTAGTGTCCACCAATTACACAGAATCACAGAATCCTAGGGGTTGGAAGGGACCTCGAAGGATCATCTAGTCCAACCCCCCTGCCAGAGGAGGGTCACCTAGAG
>VZRW01006175.1:0-43761 GCA_013398125.1 Aegotheles bennettii | reverse complement strand
CGGCCTCTGCCCCGCCAAGGGGCCGGGGGTGCCCCCTCGCCCCCTGCGCCCGCGGCCTTCCCGCCCGCTCGGGGCTCCCCCCCGGGCCGTCCTGGGGCGTGGGGCTGAGGCTGTGCCCCTGCGCCGCTCCGGTAACGGGGGCTCCGACGGAGACCTGGGCTGAAAATCTGCAGCTGATGATGTGCCCCTACTATCAAAGCAAGAAAAATTACTGCCTTTTGCCAAAAGAGGGCACCTCTTTCCCCTCGGGTTTGGTTACTGGTTCCCTGCTCGACAAGTTCCTCCACCCTCCAGCGCTGGGCAGTCGGCGGGCAGTCGCGTGTGGAAGGCAGGGGCAGCTCTGCAGCTGCTGGGCGTTTTACAGCGCTGTTTTCAGGGTCAAAGAGCTCTCGATCCAAGCCTTCTGGGAAAATCATTGCTACTACAAAAAGAAAAAGCTAAACTCAGCAAAAAGCTAAACAGCGATATCTGGCAATTTCTACAGTGCCAAATTCTACTTTAAAATAATTTGGGGCTAGAATTCAGCTCTGTAAAACACATTAGTATGCAAACTTTCCACAACCTACATATATTTTACTTTAGAAAGCAGGCTAATGAGGTATGATTACAACATAGACTTTTTTCCCCATTTTCTATTATGTTGCAGTTAAAATGCAATGGGACCGAACACTAGGGTCTTAGTAATTAGAAATCTCCCATAACAGTGAATAGTCATACCATCAGTGCAGGAGTCATTGCTGGTCTGGCAGCTTGAGGTGTGTTTGGGTATTGGTCTGAGCCCTGGGCAGGCTGTGGGTAGTTCTGTGCCCATGTTTGACGGAGGATCACCAAGCGTGTGACAACGAATCTGCTTGGGCAGCAGGCACAGAGAGAAGCCAAGTCTTTGTGCCATCGAGGTTGGAAGAGACCTTTGTGATCATCCAGTCCAACCACCTACCTACATCACCACTAAACCATATCACCCAGTGCCACATCCAGGCATCTCTTGACACCTCCAGGGACGGTGACTCCACCACCTCCCTGGGCAACCTATTCCAGTACCTAATCGCCCCATGTTGCATAATAAACCAACAGCCAAGGAGGAATGGGACTCATGCTTCCTCTTTGTCCTCTCCTGTTTGTTGTTATTGATAGGTGATACATAACATATCACATTGCAACATTTTATTCTGTGATTCTGTGATTTTATTCTCTCTTCATTAGTCTTCAGCATAGACTGACATACGGCCGTCAGAATTAGCAGCAACCCTGGAAGACATTAAACAGCCAAAAAAAGAGGAAGATGAGATGTCAGTCAAACTAAACCAGACTCTTGTGCCAAGTGCTAAAGGCAACCACATGCTTCCATAAGAAAATACCGGGTTGTCTTTAAAATTACTAATAGCTCGTATTACAGGAAAAGAAACCCCCTACATTTCCCCACTTTGCCAGTCTCTGCCAGCCAGAAAAAAGATGGATCTCAAACAGTGCTCTCCTGGGCAGCAGAGGATCAAAATTCTTCTTGTGTGGCTTGGATTAGAACAGTGGGAACAGGAACCTGAGTTGCTTGCAACAATGATGTCAATGTGACTGCCCAAAGGAACAATCACATTATCCAGAGTTATCCAAGGAAAATTATGAAAGGTACTGAGTTCATCCTATTGTTTACATATGATGTTGTTAGTGAGGAATAGTTATTTCTGTGTTGATCTTGGGCATAGAGGGAGCATTACATTAATGCAGGTAAGAGCGCCTGGCACCGTTTTGATAAACAATGAAGTATAGTGCTGGGCACCAAAAATTGCCAGTTCCCTTAATTTCTCAAGTCTGATCTTCACCAAACTCAAACAATATAAAGAATGTGCAGTAATTTAATGTCTTGATTGAGAAGCTTTATAAGGACATGCTCGCCATTAAGGGATAGAGCCAGCGTGAGTTGATATTGACTGGAATTCTGAAGTGGAAAATGAAAAGATGGCTGACAAATATCACAGATGTGGCACCTTTTATTGTTTTAAGCTCATTTTTTCCCTTTACTTCCCCAGTTTAAATTAAGGTACTTCTTCTAAACAATACATTCTTGTAGAAAAGGTCACTATTTGCATTGCTCTTGGGTAGATAGCTGGAAAAACTTGAGTGTGTGGAGGGCACGAACAGTTTAATGATGCAGACACCCATTCACCACATTTAAGCAAAGTTGAATAAAGAAATGCAATGTGTTCACTGACATAAGAAAAAAACCCTTATCTTTTAGTTTTAGGTTAACAAAAATGGTTAAACATGTTGCTGACATTTAAATTAACATCAAATCGAAGTTAACATCTTGTGAGCCTGAATATATTGTCATCAACCTCAGTGCAGTCACTTGTGGCATCATTATCAGGAAACCTGCTACATTTGCCCTGCTTCTCAGCACCACAAGCACACATCTCCTTCGTGTCTGTGTGTGCAGCTATTTAGTGACAAAAAGATTGGTGGTGGTGAGGCTTAGCATGATTGCAAATAATAGAAAAAAAATCAGTGTGTTTATTAGTTCTGTTGATAATGTTAAATGATAACCCTCTAATTAAGAAAGCTGCAGTCACTGAGTACCCTAGTAATGATTACCAACAGATGTCTAGCCAGAACAGAGCTATTATTAATGCATCAGCAAATTACTTGGAAGACTCACACACAGATTTAGTTACTCTGTCTCATCGATAGTGTCAGTACTTTGTAATTAAACATCTCCTTTGGAAGTGGTAAACTGACACACTTAACTGAAATGCACTGCTTAGCTTTGGAGAAACTATGGCAGAGCTGCAATCTACTCCCGAGCAAATTTTATCCATAATAAAACATCTTGCTAGAGGAGCAAAGAAATCAGCCTTCTATTACCTTTGACACTGAACAAAACTTTTGGAACTTAATAACCTTGATGTTAAACTAATTCGGAAAAAAAAATAAACCCAAAAACTTCATGAACACGTGACACTTGGGGCATCTAGGATGGGCGAAACATTTCAACATTCCTGTTGCTTGGCTAAGAGTTTCAAAGAGATTGTATTTCTGGGGAGTCCTACTGAATGAGAAGTAAGGAATGTCACTTCTTGCCTTTCTCTAGTGTACTCATCCCTCACAAAGCAGAAGATGCTCAGCAGTGAAGATGGCTGCTCCTGGCTGTGTGAAAGAGATTTTCAGGAATGAGAAATGTGAAAACTTTTCCCATCTCTTTCACATCAGTTCCTAAAGTGTGGCTGACAAAGATAATCGTATTCCAGTCGTCTTGGGGAAGACAATCTTTCATCTATACTTCGAGAATACCCCACGGGAGTATTTTTATTTGAAGATATTTGGAAATTACATGTTACTGTTGGGAAAGCAAGGAAGAGATAGACCAGGCTTAAAAGTCCCTACAAGGGACTCCTCAAGAGCTGTCCTCAAGAACAACTGCCACTTCTGGAAGCCACTTTCTATTTGCTTGCTGCTTAACTTCGGCATTTCAACAGGTAAGAAAAACAGTCAGGTTGCCAGTTTAGTTTTCCAAATAGCATAACAAATCACCACAATTCAGAGCAAAGTTTTTAGTTTGTTAATGCCTGTCTACATTTGGACTAGACGTGTACAGTAGTGATTTGCATGTTAAGGGAGAAAACAAGGCACCGAAATCAACCTGAATGAAGTCAGAATGGAGTCAGAAAAATACTAAAAGAATCCAGGAGCTCTCTTGCATTCCTCTGTTATAAGCAATAGAAATACTTTCAACTCAAGGATGAACTTTTCACTCTGATAAATACAACAGGGTCACAATACCTTGAAAGCACTGCAACAATGTTTAGAAAGCAGTAACTGGGAATTAGTTTGAGTAGAGATAAAATTTTGATAAATGGAGAAGCAGAAAAGCTAGTATATTAAAAAAAATATTAACATATGTTGATGATAAACATACGTCTCTGAACTTACAGAGCTCCTTTCAGCCTCCAGTACTTTTTGCTATGTTTCTTTGTTTTGCCCATCAGGATGTCAGCTGCAGTTGCTCAGAGCAAAAGAAACTCAGAGGTAAGTGAGAAGGAATGGTGTGACGACCGTCAGTGTTCAGCTGACATTCTGACATCCTGGGCCACAGGGATCAATTCCACAGCTGTAAAATGTCAGCAACGTTATTGATGTCAAGAGAAATATCTATAGAATTAGGTAACATCTAGCATTGTAAAGACCATTACATCTCCATTCTAGCTGTTTGAAATACACACATTGGGTAGCCAGAATATGTCACAGTGAATATCTAGGTATTACATTACTTCACTGATCTCTATATTTAGTCCTTGGTATCAATCTTTATTTATTAATTTTCATTCTGTATGCAGTTATTTCTGTTACTTTGCATTTGTCTACTGGAAGACAGGCTGGAATATCAAAACCATATAAAGTCTTAACAGCAGAAAGTACAAATTAACATATCACCAATTCCTGAAAAAAAGCAAATTGATATATTTAAGAAAGTCACCAAATGAGGCAGCTATAATATTTTTGCATGTTTGCACATCTAGCATGGAACAATACGCATGGTACCTTTCTATGCTTTTTTATCTTTCATGATGCTGGATTTAATCTGAAGTGCAGTGAAAAGACTCCAGATCGATCACTGTATCACGGTGTCCAATAAATGAAAATTGGATCATTGCTTTATTATATGACTCCAGTAAGAAACTGCACAATGTTATGCTGCCCTTGACAGAAGATTTAATCTTTTCAGAACGACAAGCAACCACTAAGTTTCCTTCCTTGTCCCAGGAGGGAGTACACTGGTATTACCCTGTTACGTTAATGGCTACAGCAATGCAGTCCAGTATTGAAGTGCCGTTGTGAAACCGAATTTGCAGTTGTCCACATTGATCTCCCCCTCTGCAGGGTGTATGGCAGCTCTGCAGTTTGTTTCCCTTCCATGCTGTGACCTCTCTGAGGAATGGTTTATAACACCAGTATGGGACCTTGCACAGCTGGGCTTTAGGAGTCAGTTGAGCTTCTACAAAACATAACCGATTGCATTAGCCATTAAAATTGGCTAGGGCTTGATCAAATTGTTTTAGCCACTTTGGCACAGAAAAATGCACTACTTCCTTCTTTACAATCTAATTAGCAGCACTGCAGAAATGTATGCATGTTATTTGCACCAGCATGCACTGATATGCATTAACAATAAATTGTTACACTGTTGTTACAATGGAAAACACTTAATATTGAAGAGTCACCAGAACAGATTAATTCGCAGCAGCAGCAAAAGAAATTAATCAGCAATTTATTGCGTAAAAAAGATGTTGTGCTGAATAACAATTACTTCCACAGACAATGCTATAGCTTTTTTTTTTCTTTTTATTTGAACTAACTTTTTAAAATAAAGAAGCACATGGGTCTCATACCTAAATATCACTCTAACCAAAGATCCGAGAGTCAAATCCAGTTACATGTGTCAGATATTCTGCTGTGGGTTGGACTAATTTGTCTGATTTCTCTTTCCCTTTATTCATATTTCCACTTTCCAAATGTTAGGGCCCAGACATGAAACAAAAAATTATTAGCGTGATATGAAAAATGGAATTTCAAAATGTTCTGCGTGAGAAAAAAATGAAAATTTTAGACAGTTAAGAAGTGTTCTTAAGTCTGTCCTGGCACCCAAGAGGCTGCACATCTAAAAAATTGTTATTAAACAGTATTTTCTGGCCAAAGGTTTTTTCAGGAGCCCTCCATCCAGCTCCAATATGTCACGAAGCCCAGCTGTGGCTGGGTTGCACAGGACTGACTGCAAAACACTGTTGTCTCACTGGAGTGTTAGTTATCTTGGGACAGATTCTTCAAAACAACTTTTCCTTGCCATTTCAGAAGAGCACTGTTTCAACAGTTAAAACAGATCTACACGCAGATCTGTTTCAACCAAACTCGACCTTTACTTGTACCATTAGTTCACCTCACGCCGCATGCTGTCCAGCCAACCAAACTCCCAGCCTTCACTCGCTCTCCACCTCTGCCACCCAGCAGTGCCTCACTTCCATGCTTCATACCACAGCCCAAGCTGCTTTGGGTCACAGATTTCCTGAGTTTTCCTAGCAGAACTGGTTACTGGGTTTATTTGTTCCCACCAATGGGCTTTGGAAGGATCTTTTGACACTGCATTAATCTGAGCCCTGGTGAGCTGAAGTTAAATCATGCCAAGTTCCTGGAAACACAGGATTCCAGCTGGAATTTAACAAGGAATGCCTTAGAGCTGGTCAAATCACTCTGTGACAAAAATAAGAGTACCCATGTATGTAAGAGAATCAGTTTCTGCATACTTGCTGCAGTGAAGATTCTGCATACAGAATCAGAAAGCAATCCTCCTAGCTGTTCCATGGACACCCCGGCAGCACTCTGACCTGCACTCAGCTCACATATTTGCAAAGTTCTCAAAACCAGATGAAGCAATAATAATGATTACTGGGCCTCTAAATTGCCAACATGAGCTAAGAAAGGAGCAACCTAAATACCAAAGTTCCTGGTATTTGCTGTGAAGATTGAGTGTAAAATTCCTCCATGCTATAGGCAAGGCTATTCCACTGTCTAGCTCCACTCCCCCTTCAAATAAGTGACTGTATAGTGATTTCCCCAACCATAACTCAAAGCCATAACCTTTTTGATTTGAAAGGCCATATGATAACTGCACCTGAGAACTTGACTGTAACTAGAGAGGGTAGAACAGCGGAGGATATGAAAGATGGAAAAGAAGCAGCACTTCATAGCATTTCTCTATGGATTGGTCTGTGACTGTGTATGAAAACAAAAGGAAACTTCTCCTTGCTAGCCAGATGCCAGGACGATTTCTAAACACACATCTTTTCTGTGGTAATTTTTGAATGAAACAGGGATAGACATTAGGTAAACATTAAGAAGTAGTACACTCCCAGTGTGTCCCAAGCCATCTTGGGTAATGACACTGCAAAGTGAGTGAGGTAGCACTGGAACAGCTATTCAGTCAGATTGTTTGGGATCCAGAGGGAATTCTGAAGGAAGCACCATACTATACTACAAGATTTCCAGGGTGCAGGACCAGTCGTTCATACAACCCACTGCACTATTTAAGACTACTCTTCAGCACTCAAGCTTATCCACTTCAGTTTAGTGTTTTTGACAGTACTTGGGTGTCCGCAAGTGGAGGGTTACGAAATAACTGACAAGAACTTGAATATTGGAAGAAGCCCTGACAGCAAATACTAGAGCTTGCATTAGAAATGATAATTGCAAAGTTTCAGTCCAATTTGAAATGTACACACTTAGAAGAAGATGGAACAAAGGATATATAAACACAAATGACTTTATTTTTATTTAAATTTTACATACAATAACTTTATTCCAGCTACTAGGGCCAACTAAGTCTCACAGAACAGTACATTTTAGATTTGTTACAGCTAAAAATGCAGAGAGAATCTCTCTGAGAACAGTCTACACTTGTTTTAATCTTGAAAAGCACATTAGGAACCACAGTAAGGAAAAAGCATATAAAAAGGTATTTAAAAATGCAGGTTCATTTATAATAATATGGTTATAGATTCTTCAAGAATGTCCCAATTATCAACATTTTAATTTTTCTTTCAACTACAAATTAGCCATTATAGCAGAAATCATACTTAAAAAACAGAAATAAGCAGTCTTGCAAGTAGCGTGGCAGGCTCAGTGTCAGTAAGTGAAACATCACAGAATATGGAAGAATTCACGATGGAACCCACATATTTCCATGTGTGTCAGGGGCATTAGTGTAAGGAATATTCCAAATCCATGGTTGATCTGTAAATCAAAACAAAAATATGCTCATGACAAATTCAGTTATTAAATGTAAAATTTTGATCCTTTCCCTCCCCTCCCTCTGGAGGAAGAGGAAGGTAAAAATTCCCACTGATTTTCACATAACCTCCTGTGCAATTTCTGTCTAATGGAAATTTTTATTCAGCTATTTTTAAAACATAAGATTTGGAGTTTTCAAAAGGCTTTGCTTTCCCCCCAAATATGATTTTAAATATAGTTATCATAACCCAACATAGTGCCCAGCAGCTGTAAAAGAATTGTATTTCAGACAGTATACAAGAACAGTAATGCAGCCAAATTTGGTTTGGCATGTAGGCAGCAAGTTTTGTGCTGTGTATCTCTTAACCCAGTGGAATTATAAATAAGTCCTGTAACATATTAGTATTTTTCACATGGACGGTAAGAATTCATTACCTAAGAATGTCACTACCTGAACTCTGAAATTCACACATTTTTCTCTTTAGATGAACAACAGGTTTGCAGCACAGTTCCCTCCCCTCACGTCTCAGACTGCAGGAGCTATTCCCACTCTTAGGAAGGAGAAAAGGCAATGCAGCTGGAGCCAAATGCCAGGTCTTCAACTGGCTCTAGGCTCTTCCTCCTACCACATACATGCTGCAGACAGCAGCTAGTCTATGAAGCCAAGCTACTACTCTAGTTCTCTCAGGCTACTCCTACTGGAATACAGAGAAAACTCCTTCAATCCTTTCAGGGATTTTCTCAAAGAAGTTTATATAAATCCAGCCTGCTTTTCTCCATTTACAAAATGAGCCCTGGAAGAAGACAGTCACAGTAACCTATACAATGCATATACTAAACTGAATTGTACTGAGGATGACAGGAGTAGTTCATTTGTCAAAAACAAGCTACTCATCTAGATGATACACTATGTACGGTCGCTAAAGATTTGCTATATGCTTGTCAATTGAAATTTTAGATAAGCTCTCACAACATATGAAGTGAAAATTACTGTAGCAAGAAGAGGAGTGAGAAAGTGACAGAAACAGTAATGAAGGGATGTATAAATTACATAACAGCACACTGTGACAAGTACCACACCAATTAAATATGGAGCACGGGGAACATTGCTACCAAGTACTCATTATTACTTGCTACTAGAGTGCATTTAATTCTAATACTGCAGTTCTGTGTGCTGCAGTGAAACATATTCCAGCTATGCAAACATTTTACACAGGTGTCTGTTTACAGTAGTAAAAGGGTAACAGGAAAGTGCTTTAAATTTCAACAAAATTGAATCTACTTGACTTGAAATAAGACTTTACGTTTAGAGCTTATGAAGACCGATAGGGATGTTACAGATCATGGGAATGCAACCACCAGAGAAAGAACAGCCAATGCATCAAATACCATCTTTCACATAATGTTATTATAAGAGGACATGAAAAGCAAACACCCATGTCTTCCCCTCATTTAAAATAATGATATAGCTTCTGTGTGGCAGAAGTAGCTGGCTAGTGGATAGGTGATTTCCAAGCACAGAAAAATAAAAGGCATCAGAAACAGGAAGAAAATATAGCACTTAGCTCACAGTGCACTGCCAAAAGAGGTCTCTAGCTTCTGAGTCAACTGGCAGGATATTTAGACTTTGAGTGACCTCTTAAAAACAAAATAGCACCTTTATTTCACTAAGCTTTTATCAGTCTCCTGCTTGAGAGCCATGTGAACCTTTTGCATTTTAGGCAAATACCTTATACAAAGTAAACATTAATAGTTATAAGAATGGGTACGGAATAAAGCAAATTTGGAAAAAACATTGAGGTTTTCAAGAATACATTCAGATTTGATCACTGACCTCTATCTATGACATTAGAATAAATCCAGTCCCACTCAAGCACTGGAATCTGTCACTCAGAGCACGTTGTGCAGCTTGGACCTATCCATCTTCGCTACCATCTGCAGTTACTCTGTTTAATTCAGCAAAACATACAGGCAGAGGAAGACTTAAATGTACTGAAATTATTCCAGTCACCCCCTGAGGCACTGAGAGGCTTCAAAATTTAATTTAGTTCTTTTTTTTTTCACTGTGACTATCTTAAATTTTTTTTCTTGAGGTAGCTATTAACTTATTTGGAACTTTGTTCTATTAATGGGATGCTGTTGGTTTTATAAAACAGCTGACAGTATTTTAATAAGCCATGTGTAAAGTTATTTCTGAAATAAATTATAATTCTGTTATTTTTAAACTGTGAGATCCAATTTAAAATTATTTATCACTTTTAATAGGAACTATAGCAGCAAGAGACAATGACTGTGTACAAGGACTATATGACCATAGCTGCTTACTGTTGCACACTAAAATGACTGAAGTTTTGAAAATTAAATCCTTTAATCTTCTGGGGAAAAGAAAAAGAAGGTTAACTGTTCACTATTTATAGCCCCACTATATATGTTTTTAAAGTGTGCTCAATGTACCTACCTTCCACACCTTTCAAGTTCAGTTCTTCAACTGAATATCCTAATTTTATCTCAACTGCACCTTATTAGAATTAGTGCTATCCAGTGACCCAGTACCACTGCTTCTTTCTTGCCTTACTTACAAGCAGCAGAACTTGAGCACTAGAGTTAGCATGCAGTAAAATGAATGGGGCCTTTCCTACCCCACTGTTACTTTAAGATTACCTGAAAATCAAAGCACTATTTCAGTTATACTCAGGCAGACTTTTGAAGATTCTCTCACAACTGCATAGACCATCACATTTCATTTAAAGATAAAGAGGCCCTGGAGAACAAGACAAGTTTTTTCAACTACACCCAATTAATAACTCAAAGAATTCCCCACATTTTGAGATCACGTTACAGAATATGAAATCTTGAGCTGACAATGGTACAACAAGGTTGTTCTGCAAATTTTAACAATAGTATTTTACAAATGCAGTATATTGTGTAGGTCAAAAACATGCCTGCAAGCCATCTCAAAACTTCATGTTCTCATAATTATGACAGATGGCAGTACAGTATGTACAGCCAAAACCAGAAAAGTCTGTGAATTACAGGAACACACAACTGAATAGTAAAGTATAAAATACAATTAAGGCATCTTTGTGTTCCTTTTCCTACAGTTTAAAATATGAGTGTCTTTTGCACTGTGATTGGAGATCTGGATAAGAGCTATTCCTGGTTGATTTCTAAACACAGAGACTGAATTCTTACATCATCTTTCACAGTATTTCATGAGCCTTCTAGCTGAAAAATGTAGCTTTGAAGTAGTAAGTGTTCACATATATAGAAAGATTACTCACAAATAACTGCAGTTCTTCAAATCATTCTACATACACATTCTAATGAAGCAAACTTACTCCCTGCTGCATAAGGCTGGGAAGTTCTCTCTAAGAATTCGCAGAAGGTGCACACTACAGTCCCTTTTCTCTCCTCCCTTTGGATAAGCATGACATTTAAAAAAGGAACTGATCTTGCTCCTGACAATGTAAAAACCATTCCTGATCTCAAGAAGGAAGAAAGGCAAATGGGGTACAGATGTGGAATCTATAGTAATATTCACAAACAAGGTAACAATTCCTGAAGGCCAGAGTAATGACCATTCCTCAGGGAAAAAAAAGAAAAAGAAAACCTAACCCAGTATTGCAGTTTAAAAGCAGGATTTTATTTATTTCTTAAAGTGTTGACGTGATGAGAAAAAAAAGAAGTCCTCTGCACTTTTCTGAGGCCTTTCCCAAGCTGTCTTAAAAAAACCCTTCCCTTATGTATTTATGTACTTATGTATTAAAGTCCCATATGTACTTACGTATTAAAGTTTCAAGTTCCTCCCATACAGCAGATGATTTCCTCAGTCAGTAAAATGTGTAATATCTAAATCACAAATTAATTGATATTGACTATAGCAAGCAGCTTGTACCTTTTCCCATGGAAAGGTACAAAAAACCCCTGGGGCTGTATCCCTTTGTGTAATGTAAGTCTGTTGAGTCTGTTATAAGAAACTTCTCATTAAGGTGAAACAAAAGTGATAGGGGAATCAGTCCTCAAGCACTGTAAATGAAATGCTCTGCTTTCATGAGAGGATCATGTCAACTTCTATTGCTGAGATAATAGCAATATTGCAACTTTGATGTGACAATGGAGCCCACAAATGGGCTTCTGCTGTTCAGCTGACTATTTGTGGTGAATAAATGCAAATGCTCAAAATGGCAATTTGCAAAGAGTTAACATACATGCTGCACACAACAAATGTTATCTGCTAAAAATGAATTAGGTCCTTTGTAATTTTAGAGTAGGAATGATCTTAATCTTTGTTTTAAAACTGCCAGATGTAAAGCGTGCATGTTACTTCTCATAGCAAGAGAAAGATGCAAGCTATATATATCATGCAAAATAAAACTCTCTTGTGCTGGTAATTTAAAGCAGCTGGGAAGAAACAGTCTAAAGGAAAAACGCCCAAGTTCTCTGTGCAACCTTAACTCTGATCTGTTAGGATGACATACTGTTACATTTCCTCAGGCTTCAACTACAAATCTGGCAGCCTGCACAAGACTGGATCAAATCACATGTAAGTTCAACAAGTAGACTGGGCATCATACATCTATCCTGAAAAAGAATAATCAAAATAAAGTGCTTTTTTAAATTCTTGGGTTGACCAACTACTGTAGCAAAATATTGACCATCTGGTGAATTAGCTCTCTCATGATGATGTTCTCAACTAATGATCTGAAGCATATTTTGGAAGATCTCTCTTAGCCAAAGACAAGCTTTGAGCTCAAAGAAATTGGCTAGTAACATGTGGCAAACCAGATCAGACAACGTAGTGGCTCCTTCTGGTCTTCAAGTCTGTAACCCTATCAAAACAATACACAGAAGTGGTCAAAATAAATGGTGACTCTGTAATGCAAGTCTCCTCTTGTGTTAATTTCTCCACAGTCCTTATAAAAAGCTTGAAGGTTTTGGCGTGTACTCAAATGGATGCCAACACAGACTGGGATGGGTTCCAACCCCTGCTCCCCGCCACCCACCCTCGTATATGAACTACAGTGACAATGTGTCCTTGCTGCTTGAAAAAAATTGAAAACTAAGCTTCTAAACATACTCAAATACACATTTACCATTGCTCTGAGTGTTAAATAAGTGAAATATTTTCTATTCAATATGTTACTATCACTAGAAACAGGACTATCTTCCAGTTGTCATCTTCTCAGAAGAAAGGGTATTCTCTCAGAGTTTGTACCATATTAAGCATACTGAGAGGACTTGAAGTTCTCTAACAATTCATATAGGATGCTGCCAGTGGAGTTCTTTCAAACTCTAGAAAGTACACAGGTCCCACATAGCTATGCAATACTAATTAGAAGAAAGGAGGTTACTGAAAAATGTGAATGACTTCCCCAGAAGTCTTCCAATTTGTTCAACAGCATTTTAATTACTTGACAGAGAAAGTGGGGAATTCTAGAACTTTGGACAAAAAACAAAGGCAGAGGCCACATGCAGTGACATTTTCCCAGAACTTATCTGACCTCCTGAGGATACAGTAGATCCTTGTAAGGGGGTTCAGTGTAACAAAGGAATCCTCTAGCGTAGCTGGACAAAATACTGATCTCTTCTTTTAGGCACTCTGTCACTAGCAGAAGGCAGGATAAATGAAAATTACCCCTGCTCTTTAAATAATAGAATAAACACAAATATCTAAACCTAGCAGAGCTGCAGGCAAATATGCCATGAAGTTTTCTTGATTCTATCCAACACAACAGCAGTTTGTGTACAATAAAGATGATGGAGTGTAACTAGTTTCCTACACTCGCTACAAATATTTAGCAAAACTAATTTCACCATACTCCCAATTCCCACTCATTGAGAACTAGACAAAATATCAAGCACTGAATATCTGAAGTTACAAGGAAAAGGTCAATTTGCTCTTCCATGTAAGTCTGGCAATGAAATATTGAACAGTGAGCAGGGCCCTTCACAAGGGAAAGAGCTGCTCCTGTGAGACATGTTAGGGATCCTTTCATGCATCCTTAAGAAAACAAAATCACAGCTGTCAGAGGCTGAAAACTTCAGCTAGAGAACAAATGAACTGTTAAGTGGACTGTTCATTTCTCCACAATGCTTCAACTTGCATTGAAGCAAATTTCCATCTCATTTGCCCATCATTCTGCCATCCACTCACAGCATGAGATTTGACAGCTTTAGTCCCCAGTTACCACAGGTAAAATAGATTTTTCCACTGGAAAATAATGAAATACATTTTAATTAATTTTTACAAATTGCTAAAATGGCTCAGGAGAACAAAGGCCAAAATAACCAAAGACTAGTGAAGTTCATATAATCGTCATATACAGAGAGTAATATGTAGTTTCACTCTAACTTTAGGTTAATCTGAACTGAGCTGGAACCCGTCTTACTTTCTTGTACATACATATATTTCCTGCATACTACTAGTCAACTGAGCAGCCAGTTTCTTTTCCTTATTTAAATACATGCACTGAAGAGAAAACTGCATGAGAAAACTTGTTTATCAGAAATTATGTAACCCCCTACTTTGTGGGGCTCTATTCCAGGGGGTTTTAGCAGTTCCAGAGCATTTTGAACTCAGAGCTCAGAAAAAGCTTATATAAATTCCTGCGTTGTAACACTGTCACAACTCAAAGAACTGCTGATAAATATATTTTTAGCTCATCCCCTTTTCAGTAGCGCTGTAAAAGAGTTCTGTAACAAGTGCATGAGATTAATAAATCTGAAATCTGGCAGAATAATAATGCAAATAAATGTTTCAGTAATGTTTCATCCGCTGAGGTCTCCCTGAAAGAGCAAAAACCAGTCAGTTAAGCAGAAATCTAATCACACTTACATGTAACTAGAAAGCTAAGCGCAACTCACTAGGAAAAAAAGCAGATGAAGTAGTCCAAAATACCAATGTTTACTATAATGCAACAACAATATGGTTTACAAAACATGTAAACCATAGATTCAATGATTCATTCAGCTAATTAATCACATTGTCATCACTTTCTGACATTTTTTAGGTCCAAAAAAATTTTTTTCAAGCATTCTAGTGTGGTTTGTTGGTGGCTTGTTTGTTTGGGTTTTTGTTTTGTTTTTAGAATCATAGAATCACTCTAGTTGGAAAAGACCTTCAAGATCATAGAGTCCAACCATCAACCCAAGACTGACAAGTCCACCACTAAATCATATCCCCAAGGGCCACATTCAATAGTTCTTTGAACACCTCCAGGGATGGTGACTCCACCACTTCCCTGGACAGCCTGTTCCAATGCCTGACCACCTTTTCTGTAAAATTTTTTTTTTCCTAATATCCAGCCTGAACTTCCCATGGTGCAACTTGAGGCNCCTGTGCTTTAGACCCTTCACCAGATTAGTTGTCTTTCTCTGGACCCGCTCCAGCACCTCAATGTTCTTCTTGTAGTGAGGGACCCAGAACTGAACACAGTATTCCAGGTGTGGCCTCACCAGTGCTGAGTACAGGGGGACAATCACTTCCCTAGTCCTGCTGGCCACACTATTTCTGATGCAAGCCAGGATGCTGTTGGCCTTCTTGGCCACCTGGGCACACTGCTGGCTCATGTTCAGCCGGCTGCCTACCAGCACCTTCAGATCCTTTTCTGCCAGGCAGATCTCCAGCCACTCTTCCCCAAGCCTGTACCTTTGCATGGGGTTGTTGCAACTCAAGTGCAGGACCCAGCACCTGGTCCTGTTGAACTTCATACAATTGCCTTCAGCCCATGGATCCAGCCTGTCCAGATCCCTCTGCAGAGACTTTCTACCCTCAAGCAGATCAACACTCCCACCCATCTTGGTGTCATCTGCAAAGTTACTGAGGATGCACTTTATCCCCTCGTCCAGATCATTGATAAAGATATTAAACAAAACTGGCCTTAATACTGAGCCCTGGGGAACACCACTTGTGACTGGCTACCAATAGGATATTTTTTTGTTTGTTTGTTTTAAATCATCCTATATAGTTAAAACGAGCTACTTGACATGAAAATATTTCTGGTATGATTTCTCTCACAGAAGAAATCTTACAAACTCCTCATCTCAACTGGAAGTTACTACGCTGCTACCAGCTATTGGTTGAGACAGTTAAATTTTATTCTTTGTTCCCTTCAGGAAGACTGAGTGGCTCTGGCTGGCACAAGCAGATGGAGTTTACTTGTCCATGTACTGTAAAATGTGGCTCTCTGCAAGTTTGAAATACAGCTGGAAGCTAAATGTAAACAGTGGGAAATTTTTAAATCTGTTATGTGTCACAGAGGTGATACATCGTAATTACCCAGTGATATCTTAAAGCACATCAGTACACCCTTCGGTGACTACAGCTTAGCCTATGATTACGTTTCAGTGAAGGATAATCCATCTCTCTGGGAGAGAAAAACAGTGCAAAACCATGAAGTTATCTGTCTCACAATGATCCCAATTTATACTCTTTAGAAACCTTTAGAAGAGGAGGAAGAAAATCTTCATGATTGTTTCTCCAAGAGATCCTATTTTTCTGTTTTGCCTAAACTTGAGTTTGAGAATGAAACCCACTAACTAATGAAGCAAACTGGGCAAAGGTGGACAGATCTGTATTTTTTTTTCCTACGTGTTATATGGACTGAGAGAAAAGTAGGACAGGGACCAAATTATTTCATTATTATTGAACTTAATGGACTTTAAAAGACTGGGAATCAACCTCATGAATTATTATGGCTGAAACCAGACAGATTATTTACATAATTTACTGATGATTTTATCATTGCATGTCCTCAGATGTTTTTATTTCTTTTCAAGATGCGTTTACTTCACTGTAACAGTTTTCATGATGGAAGCCCAGTCCCATCCGATAAACACCAACTAATATGACAGATAGGATGAGAGGAAATGGCCTCAAGTTACATCAGGGAAAGTTTAGGTTGGATATAAGGAAGAAGTTCTTTACTGAGAAGGTGGTTGGGCACTGGAATAGGCTGCCCAGGGAGGTGGTGGAGTCACCGTCCCTGGGGGTGTTCAAAAAACGGGTTGATGAGGCAATTGAGGCCATGGTCTAATTGTTAGGAATATGATGGGATAAAGGTTGGACTTGATGACCCTGGGGGTCCCTTCCAACCATAATGATTTTATGAAAGCCACTGTAACAGATTGACAAAGAATATGTGCAATTAAATTATTTCCACAAACTAAGGAACTGTTTTTCTTTCATTCTGTTACATTATATAATGATAGAATTCTGTAGCATTAACAATGTCTGATCCAAGATTCGAATGCACACAAGTACATGGGAAAACAATGTATGCTGGTATATCTACCTTCTGCTTAGAAATTATATGGCAAACGTATGGCCCTGCTCCTGACCATCTGCTTGCTATTTCACCCTCTTCTCCTCCCTCTTGCTCCTGATACAATTTTTCTGATTATGTGAAAGTGATGCATACTTTGTTTTCCCACGGTTAGAGAATCTGAGTCAATGGAAAATCCCCCAGAGCCTTCAATTATAGGGATCAGTCAATATGGTTTCTTTAGAGAAAGGATAATCACTTGCATCTCTGCTTCTCAAGACTTTATTAAAATAAATCTATTTATATCACTCTCCAGAGACTTTGGGAGTTGGTAACTGTATTGTTAAGGACAGAATATGGTGTAAATCTGTCCCATAACATGAGAATTCTTTAAACATCTTTTCCACCAGGAGGCTAAGGAACCGAAACAGAATATTCAGGAAAGAGATGTGAAAAGGCACACGCAACTGACTTTGCTTCCATTGCCAAAGCTCAGATATCTTGAATTCTGATATCTGTTCATATCAACAAAGAAAGCTGAGACACAAAAGCTGAACTACAGACAAACAAGTTCTCTACTGAAGTAAGCTTCCCGGTCCCTAAATGAAAAAAATGATAAAAATGATTTGGAAAAAAAATCTTGACATTTAGCTGAAATATGCATAAAACTCACTGATGCAGTAGGTTAAATGCAAGAGTTGAAAAAAGAACAGTATTAATTATACAACTGCATTTTTGCATGAGATAGTACATGTAAAACACTTGAGAATACACATGTATTCTAATTTTTAATCTTTGTTTTAAAATTTCCAAAAATTTGAGTATAATCTTTTAGAAAAACCTTCCAAAAAACATCAGTTTGAGCATTAGTTGACAAGCAGACAGTGCATACATGTCCAAGAGCACAACAGGTAGTTGTAGTATGTACTTTCCCTTTACTTAGCTAGTAACCCAGGCACAAGCCCTGCCACCACTCTCTGAAACTGCATTATCAATACTTAAATGGACAGCATGTTTTATACCAAATAAAACAGTATAATGGATTGTATTATCATTTCTATGTTGAGCCAGTACTTTTTCTGTGGGAAAACTGAAATACCACTTAAGAATTCTTTTAGGTAAGTAGTAAGCTCTTAAAGCAGAAAAATAATCTTTGCCGGTTACAAAAGTAACATGCATCATATTTACCAGGTGGATGCCTGGCTGTCTAGCTGGTGCCACACTCAAGGTTTTGGCTTGATCATGGATCTGTGAGAAGCCCAAGTTTGTTGGGAGCTGATGGGATTCACCTGACCAAGTGGGACAAGAGCCTCTTTGCCAACTTTTTGCCTCTTTACTGGCCAGACTTCTAAGTAGGGCTTTAATCTAGACTCAGTGGCAGAAGGAGATGGGGATTTGAGCAAAACAGAAGAGCCAAAGGCTGTTGGTGTGTTGGGAACCAACTGAGAAACACCATGAAATGCTGCAAAGGAATTAGGGCCTGTTCCTCTGAAAAGGTGACATGGACAACAGCCCAGCTCAAGTGTCTGTATACCAATGAACACAGCATGGATCACAAACAGGAGCTGGAAGCCACTGTACAGCTAGAAAGCTGTGGTCTAATTGGTATCACTGAAACTTGGTGAGGTGAATCACACGACTGCAATCAATGGCTATAAACTGTTCAGAAGGGATAGGCAAGGAAGGAAGCAGGGGCAGGGAGAGGTTGCCCTCTACGTAAAGAAAAAAATGGGTTGACTGCACAGAGCTGTTTGAAACACAGAGATGAATAAGTTGAGAGCTTATGGGTGAAAAATCAAAGGTCAAGCCAACACAGGACACCTCATGGCTCGTGTTTACTTTTATTTACTATGTAAGACTCTGTTAGTCCATTTACTTCTTAGCTTTGAAACATTCTTGCTCCCCAGATCCATGTTTAGCTCAAAAATCTACAGAAAGGTATGAGTTGCAATAAACACTATCTTTCCTGAATTCTTTGTTACTATTATAATTTCAAGCTCTGCTGGAGATGATGTTTTCTTTAGATCATGGCTTCTCAAAAAAATTTTAGTTACAATCTTTTTGCATTAGTTTCAAGAACAAAAATCTAAAAATCTTTCCAAATATTGTAGGTTGCCCATCAACATCATTATCTTCAATGTATTTTTCGGTTTTCGAGCCATCATCACCCCATAGCAGCACTTACTTATCACTTTCCTGATTTGCATATTCTAGAGATAGGTTCAGAAACTGAGAAGGTTGAAGTTTTGTAAATCTCTTCAAGTGTTATGAAATATATTCCCTCTGCCCCTCCAAGGAGGATTCCAACACAGATTTTCAAGAAAATGAAGTCTGAAACTATGAAATATAGAATGGACCAAAAGCAACTCTTTTTTCTTCCGGTTTGTAGCAAATCCTTCATATTTGCTCTATAGTATTTCTTTCACACCCCACTTCAAAGGATTGTTTTTTCCTCACACGTGCTGTCTTCCAGACATTCCTCTTTCAAACTCCTTACCCCATTAGATCTGCAGAAAAACATTTTGATTCCATAAAGAATGTTTTCCTAATGCCTTATCCCAGAAGAGGAATAAAAAAATTATATTTAGGTCGTTGATCCAAAACTTAAACAATAAAGAAAAAACTAGAACCAAAAGACTCTGTAGTTGCTTTCTTTGAAGTCACAAGCAGACTGTGGGACCGATATAATCTCAAATGCAGTCACGCCACAGAAGTGTTAAAACTTTGTAACATAGCAGTATTCAAATGACTCAGTTACTCAAATTAGTTTGCTCCATATACAATACACCTACTTTTCTCCTGAAGTCATTCCTTACCTTTGCTTCCATACTGTTCTGGTGGCAGGTCATAAGGTACAGGAAAATATGCTGCTGAATCATTACTTTCTGAAAGCATTTTCCCTCTCACACGAAAGTAACCTTTGTCTAATCCCTATGAAGGAAGGGAAACATAGAGTAGAAAGACTCATTATTTTGAGGGGAAAAAGACAAACTTAATCCACAACAGATTCTTTCTCATTAAGATTTTAATAAACAAAATGCTTTGCCTCCATTACCGAGATTAGACACTTCCTAAAGCACCTTCCTGTCTTAAGAGCTCAGCTTCTCTTATTACTAATACTGCAGGGTCTTCTCTTTCTTTTACATTTATTAGCTTAGCCCCAAAGGTGGGTTCACACTGGATATACTCTATCTTCTCAGTCCATTACACATATACCAATCTATTTCCATGTTCACCAGGTAAAACGCTTGCAGCCTTACTTGTGTGAGCAAATCTATCCAAACTGCCTAAGGTCTTTGCTAGTACCATATGCGTAGTTTATCTCAATACAAGATGTTGCTTCTTTTGCATAGACACTTATGGACATTGAAATAAAATTTTAATTATTAAATAAGATATTAACACCTCTGGTGTTTAATATTTAACTAAAGGAAAAAGCTTTCAAAATTTTCTCTTTGCTATTTAGTTTCATCCTGAACTGTATTAGTTGGATATTCACTGTGTTTCATGAACTGAATTAAAATTCAACTTGTGAAACAGAAACAAGTCTTCAAGCCTATGTTTTTCAGGTATCTTTGGTAGCACCATCCATGTATGCTAAAAAATTTAATGAAGATTTGAAACTACACTCAGAATGACAGTGAATTTCAAACAAGGTTAAGTACTATAAAAATAAAAAGCTATAATGCAACAATACAAGGGCAGATAGATTTAAAGCAATTCTAGTAACTTTGGCAGGTGATATTGCTTAATCACTTCTCCAGGGAAATTGGATCCCACTCATCAAATTCAACAAGTTATACAGAAGCAAATGTCCAATACTGAGATTTCTAACAGCCTACTGTCAATCAAGTATAATTTGATTTGAATAAGTTAAAAGTTCAAAGACTATCAAGCTTTTATTTATTTCTAAGACATTAATGAACAACTGTATTTTTCTTTCTAAAATCATAGAATCAGACAGTGGTTGGGTTGGAAGATCCAAAGATCATCTAGTCCAACCCCACTGCAATGAGTCTTCAACTAGATGAGATTGCTCAGAGCCCCTCCCAACCTGACCTTGAATGCTTCCAGGGCTGGGGCATCAACCACATCTCTGGGCAACCTGTACCAGTGTTTCACCACTCACATAATAAAAAACTCTTCCTTACATCTAGTCTGAATCTACTCTCTTTTAGTTTAAGACCCATTGTCCTATTGCTACAGGCCCTGCTAAAAACTCTGTCCCCATCTTTCTTATAGGGCCCCTTTAAGTACTGGAAGGCTGCTACAAGGTCTCCCCAGACCCTTCTCTTCTCCAAGCTAAACAACCCAACTCTCTCAGCCTGTCTTCATAGGAGAGGTACTCCAGGATCTTCATCATCTTCATGGCCCTCACCTGGACTCACTGCAACATCTCACCCTGCTTCATATGCTGGGGACTCCAGAACTGGACACAGTACTCCAGGTGGGGTCTCACCAGAGCAGAGTAGAGGGGAGAATCACCTCCCTGGACCTGCTGGTCACACGTCTTTTAACACAGCCCAGCATATGGTTGGCTTTCTGGGCTGTGAGCACACATTGCTCGCTCATGTCTGGATATTAACTTTATCTAAGCTGTAGGATCCATCTGTCCAAGTTTTACTGGTTTACTGTTCTGTGATAGTATAAGCAAGCTTCCTAATTACCACTAAATAATCCCATTTTATTCAAACATACATGCTGGCTGAATTGATAGTCCCATCCATACAGATTACTTTCACAACACTATGTTCTTCTTTACTGGAGTTTTACTTCATCAACATTAGCATTGTAAGTTGGAGGAAGAAAGTCATATGACCACACAAAGCAAGGATACAAAGCAGTCTTACATGTTTTAATTTGATATTCAAGAAGCACAGTAACAGAGAAAAGGGAGAGAAGCCAAAAACATCGAGCTGTATTACAGCAGTTCTAGCAAATCAGTTCAAGAAACTCCTTTAGAATAAAGATGCTTCTTTTGTCTCATGACCCAAAGTAACAGGAAGCTGCTAGTTATGATGAAATAATACACAATGCTTCTTACAAGTAATAGGTAAAAACCACTGCCTTTTAAAGGAAAAAACAGGGGAAACAAATAAACAAGGTCTATGCTAAAGGACTGTGTGAATGAAAATCCTTTTTAACTTCCACTTCTTATACCATTAAAGTCAGCAGAATTTTGATAAAACTTCATTAAAATCAGGCTACAACCTTTTGTAGAGCTCAGCCTTTAAGTAACAAGCAATATGTTCAAAACAAACTAATAAAGACATAAGATTATTTTTAAAAGCTCAAATATCCCAGGGTTTGAAATTGACTGAATAGAAAAATACAACATTCAGAATTACCTAAAAAAATACAACAATCAAGCTGTACAGATTTATTTTCTATGAACTTGAATCACTCAGGGACTGAAAGAAATTCCATGTAAAAATGCAAAGTGGAAAGAACACAAAATATGCCAGGGATGCTACAGCTCACAAAGAACAGGAACTGTATAAGTGGTGGTTGCAAGACCTTTTGTCACAACTCCTAGTAGTCAGGTTTCAGTTGGTGGAAAGTCTGGGTGGTGTGAAGTTCTAGATACTACTCATACGATGACATTTAAATTACGAACTAAAATGGCCCTAAGCCCTCTGAACTTCTCTTGTCTTCTACATGCAGCTATAACAGAAATAGGAAATAGCAGAGGTGGCTTCTCTGCTGCACTGCGTTGGTTCCTGTTCTACAGTGAACTTCACATGCATGTCTGATCAAGAGCACCAAAGTCACACAGCTTCGGCCTAGCACCATCTGAGTTTGAAATTTGTATAAACACTGCTATCAAAGCACACAATGTAGAACAACACCTACTTAAGCCTCTGTGTACACATATAGGAACATGTATTCCACTCTAAAGTTCATAGCAGTGGGTGCTTCTCACACAACGTGAAGAAAAAAGCACCACTTGTAGGACATTTTAAATCTCGTTTTCTTTCCTGTTATTTTTTTTTCTACACAATGTTTTTGTTTCTGCTTAATTTCTTCTACCCTCTGCGCCATCTTACTACTTCAGTGCATTTCTTTCCAGGCATTTTGCTTCCTTCTCTTGTTCTACACCTTTGCTTTCCTCTTCCTTAGTGGTCATCAGTTATGTTTTCCTCTCCTCTGAGAGTTATTTCTTCTCTGATGTTGTCCTCCAACCCTGCTGGACTCCATCAGTTGATCCAAAAATTGTTTTGTCTGTCAGAATACAACATGCAGAGATCTTCCATTCAGGAAATGCTAATCTAAGAAAAGATACTTACCTTTCCTAACAAACACCCTGGAGTAAGAGTCTAGGTTATGGAATACATTCTTTAACAAGGTTCTTTGAGGAGATTCACGTGTTTTTAAAAATAACTCTCACGTGTCTATTGTCACACAGAAGCTGAAATAAGTCACACATTTTGTCTGTTTTGAGCATTTCCTGGACGTTGACAACTCTCATTGCTGTTTCCAAAAACCAAACCAGCAGGATCTAGCCTAGAAAAATTCTGCCTGCCTTGTATAATATTCTATTATTTCAGATTTTTTCCCTTTACAGCTATATTTTGTTTTTTGATTGCTGCTCACAGCAATAGGTTTTGAAATGTTGACAGACACATTCCTCAGCTAGAAAAGGATTTTTTTTTTGTATTTAAGAAGCTTTAGATTCTGTAGTGGGTTCTATTAGTGCCTTAGCATCATACACTGTGAAAGTAGGCATTAAGAGGAAGAATGGGAAAAGGAGATAGAACAGCCTTTAAAACTCTATTTTCCAGCCTTTTTTTGCCCCAAAACCAAGGCAGATTGCAGACTATAAGAAAACATTACACAAAATAAAGGTAAGAATTGCTGTCCCTACTCGAGTGGAAATTAACAGACGTCACTACAGTGTTTTGATACGACTTAAGTAACTGCTACAGGAGACAGCTGGTCATTCCACTGCATGATTATGGGACTATCCATCCCATGCCAGAAACAGAAAACAGCCCTTTCTGGCAAAACTATTTAAAAACTCATTAGTTTAGGCAGTAAAGAACTAAGGAGGCACACAAACTTTACAGTGACCATGCTTCACTGTCCAGGAGAATACATGTGGAAATACTTTCTCAACACTGAGGTGCATTTATTCAAGACAGAGCTTTATTAAACTGTACCAGAACATTTCTATTTTTTTTTTTTTGTTGTTGTATGAAGCCCACAGTGACAGATTCAGGTATCTAAGCTCAAAGCTCCTTGGCTTGGAAAACATGTCTCTGGGTGTATTTACCACTGGAGTTTGAAAACCTTGTAAGGATCCGTGAACACTAAAAGCAGGGTTTAACATCCTGAAGTCCACATTTAAAATCTTGGTTTACCTACATTCTATTTATTTCCTTACTCCCCACTACAGGATAGAAGATTTCATCTAATACTAGAGAAATCAAGGAAGAAAGTGGTACTACATTACTTTACATCAAAGTCAAAGAGCTCAGCCTACTTTATTTTTGTTCTGGTCTAAGCTGAGCTATGACTGTAGGTGCTCGATTCAGTTGTTTGAAATCAGCAAAAATTTAAGCAGTTCAGTTCTGATGATCACACCCCCAATAACTGGCTGCTCTCTTATCCAGATTTAGCTCACACCATCTGCATAAGCAACTATAAGAGTATTTTACTCATTATCAGTGAGTATTCACCAAATACAGTATTTTAGAACCTAAAATCCTACTGTTAGCTTTCTGTGACTGATTATCTAGCTGTAATTGTAACATCTGATAGCACTAGGTAGGCAATCATGGATAAGTTCTCAGTTCAATAGCAAGTACTGTATTTCTCAGAGTTTATATTTCCAAAAGCTAACTGGCTACCACTATGTTCTACAAACAGACCTTTCAGAAGATTTAAGCATTCTACAAACTTTTATACCATTTTTCAGGTCAAGCTCAGTTTATTTTACAACCTTATGAGATGCAGAAGCCATAAGGAGGAACTATTTATTTAAAAAGCTCTCCATTAGACATTTCCAGGATTTTTTCAAACAATTACTGCAACATGCTTCCCAGAACACTATACTGTTATGTGATGGGGTTCTCTCAACATGTTTTACATGTTAAAGGAATCCCCAGCAGCTGAAAGAGCAAGCTGAACATGAGTGAGTGAAGATGTAGGAGGTGAGAAACAGAAATGGAGATAGAAAGGGAAATGCAGTTCACATGCAGGACACGATCTTTTTTTTACAAACATTTTTTAATCAAGAGAAGCTTGTGATCTAATGTCAGCATCAGCTGATTTTTCCATAAACACTAAAATTATAAATGATGACAGCTGCTGCTATGTTGAGAACAACCATTCAACATATTTCTGAGAATCTGCATTAGCACATCAGGCCAAGACCCAACCTCAAAGCCTAAGCTCTGGAAGCATTTTAAAAACCAGCCAGAAACTGGCAGTCAACTGATGGCAAATGAGGAACAATCCACTTCCAAAGTTGCATTCAGCAGAAAATAGAAAGCTCAAACCACAGAACCAGGGAATTTTTAAGATTAAGAATATTAAGTGTGTGCTATGCACAACCACCAGGGTAGTGTGGCCGAGCGGTCTAAGGCGCTGGATTAAGGCTCCAGTCTCTTCGGGGGTGTGGGTTTGAATCCCACTGCTGCCAGGAATCTTTTAACAATTCGACTCCATGATCTTAAAGGTCTTTTCCAATCTAAACGATTCTATGCCTTAACTTCTATCAGAATAAGTGTCATTGACTTTGTGATCAAACTGCCTGAAACAACAGAACTGTCAGAAATTGGCAGTATTAAATCAGCATTCCAATAGCTAGAGCAAACAGTCTCTCGAGGCCTAGGAAGGCTCAATTATGTTCCAAAGTACTTCTGCTAGTTTGTATTCTGTGTGTTTTTAATTGCAAACAAACTTTACAAAATGTAGTTTCTAAAAATGCTAGTCTATTCCTAGCTCACCCTTATGTTCACCTAAGACGACTCTGCCACATAGCATATTAAAATCAGACTGAGCCAACAGAAGTCTTGACAACCAAACAGCATAAAAAGTGCTTCTTTGATAACAGTGAACCACAGGGCGCATCAGTAAGACAGATTCACAAACTAAGCATTACAACTTGAATATCAGGCACCTGCGTGTATATAAGGCAAGTATTAATACTTGTCTCTGCAGGCATCCCCTAGTGAAGAAAGGAAAGACAACCGCAGTGCTGTCTTTGCTCCCCTTTGCCCCACTTTGCTCCCATATACACCATGTCGTAGGACTACTGACAGGTGACTTATTCTTCTCTGGTTGCCAGTCTTCACAATTTAGTATCAGTATTTAGGGAAGTGGGAGGAAAAGAACTAAGTGTTCTCTTCCAAAATGTTACATATTCTTGCAAGTTTTAGATGAGCTTTAATTAAGTTGTGTTCTGAGAGGTCTGAAACTTGAACAAAAGACCGTCTCATGCACACTGGCAGATTTTAGTACAGTCACCTGTATAGAAGCACATATGTAAGTTATAGAAAGCACGCAAATCAGACATGAGTTGCAAGTGCTATAGAAAAAGCATTGTACTTACACAGTGTCTTTATATTGCATACGTTACTTATACTATTTGACAAAAATCAAACTAAACTTTATCATGAAGTGTGATAGAATTAAGTTTCTCATGTGTACACATTTCTATCAACTCTGAATGAAAGACAATCAGAGGCTAACCTATTACATATCACTTTGAAAAATACACCAGGCCAAACAGACTCTGAAGAAGACCTTGAGAGCATCTTTGTGTCGCAGATTTATATCTGGATCTGTTTCTCCAGATTTATACCTGCATCTCATTAAAAGATATCTGGAACCATCTGCTTAAGATGGTGACTCCTAAAGCTGCATAAAGGAAAAAACTTTGCCAAAAGTATGGGTGTCTGCTAAAACATTACAAAAGCATTTAATTAATGAATGGCACATCACTAATGACAGTAGCTTGTACAGATGTGCCTGAGGAAGCCTTAAACTAGTGTGGACATTGTTAGCACAGTACTCATAACGTGATACTTACCATGGCTCTGTAGTAGCTCCGGATCTTGGACAGTTTCACCAGTTTGTACTGAACTCTACTGTTATAACCATTAACTGGCAATTCTCAAGAAAAAGATCTTGTGTGCATTAAACTATTTTTGATTTTCAGGTTGCATTATGCATGCAACATAAGGATAAGTTTACACTGCAATAAAAAAAAAATTAGCCACTCAAATTCTTGATGCCTACAGTTAAAATTTGTTTTCAGCAGTACTTATTCACTTGTTGGCAGTGACTTATCTTCCTGATGTGAATGTTTCTGCACTCTCTGAAGAGCCACTGAGTTCCCAAACAACCCCACTCCACATCCAATCACTCCACAATGTAGCTTACATACACTTCTACAACCATGTTAGGGATACAAGTGAAAGTTCAGTTTTGAAAATACCAGCCCCTAGACTTTTGCATTTGATACTGACTGTATTAAATATAAGCTGCATTTATTTTCAATTTCGATAAGAAATCACAAAACAGCACAGAAGCTATTTTTCATGACAAGTCTTTCTTTTTAGGAGAGAAGATTGGACACTCCCAAGATGAAAACTAGAACCTCATTATTGCTCTAAGGTTGACAGTTACACAAGTGTTAGACAAGGTAGCACAATCACACCATTACAGTCTTAAAGCCCGAAATCTTTTTCTAGGGGACAGCCACAATAACCAGAGAGTAGTGAGCAGTGGAGTAGATTGGCAGCAGACAAACCCTACTGCTCTAATTAATCTGATATTACCTTGCAGACATACAAGATTACAGTTCTTGCTCCCAGTGTGAAATGTGATAGTACTCCCTCCTTTTTGCTACTACACACATGAAAAACAAAAACATTTTTCATCCCCTTACTTAATAGTCAAGTTTTCAGCAGTGACTCTTCTACACTTCAGGAAGCTTTCACACTGCTTGCTGCTCCAACTAATGTCAAAATAACACAGAACTATATAGCACTAGGTGAATTTGATCTTACCCTGAACACAGTGTGACTGGAACAGGAACATCCTGACTGCCTTTTCCAAAAGGCTGATCAAAAGAAAAAAAAAAACCAGAATGCCAGAACTCAAGTACTCATAGACATTTAAAACCCAAGTGTTCTCAGGGGTTCATTTCATAAACAAATTTAGAGTGTGCATATGAATTTAGAACGGAGCAAAAATTGCTTAAAAGATTCAGATTCAAAGCAATGCAGCCCTCCTCCCACAAGCAGCAGAATTCTCTGGTCCCTAAACAGAGGCTTGGCAAAGAAGGGAGAAAAGAGGTCTCTGGTTTGTGGCTTGCCCTGACCACTAAACTAAGACACAGCGTTTCAGTGAAACCTTTCCTCTTGTGAGAGCAGACCCAATCATTATCTTTTTTGCCCCTCACCCTGATGACCACAAGCCTTGAGCTTCATTATGAACTGTTTACCCAAGAGTATTTACCAGAACTGTTCTTTACAGTTGTCATTACTAGTACAGTACTCATACTGGATTTACAGCAGAACCTATCTGTAAATTTTATTGTGTAAACAGGCCTGCAGGCTTCTACTAAAGGCTGGAGCAGATGCTTAATAAGTATCTAATGTGTTTTTAATTATCAGTAAACTTAGCTGAGACCCTGCATTTAAATTCCAGTTATTTTGACGGAGCACAAGAACAAAAATACACTTCCATGTCTAATAATTCTCAATCTTTTAAATGGCTAAGTGGATTTTTCCCAGCTGCTAAGACTGGACCGTGAACAAAAAACATTAATAATTTTGCTCTAAATAAAGACCTAGAATGATGAAAGTCATTAACAGCAGAAAGGTCTAATGAGTTTGCAAAGAAGGTTAAGTTTTAGCTTTTGATTCCTGAAATTTTCTAAGGTTTGAGTGCTTCAGAATCTTTCATATTTCCAATAAATAAATTAAATGTTCCTGAACATTTAATTCTGTTCATCAAAATGAAGTCTGATGTTAGAGTGAAACAGAGTTAATTATAGAAAAAGCCACAAAAATGAGATCAAAGGCATTAAGACTTACAATTTTTGGCATGGGGAAGAAAATTCAAAATCTTTATTACATAAGTTCTGGCACTCAAAAATGTCCTGGTGATCCTCCTCTGCACTGCTCCACGTGCAAGAAATCCTATGTGGAATGCAAGACTCAGGATGGAATGCAAGCCAAATGTTCTCACAGGGCGGAGTTTGGCACTGATTTTGTTAAGTGAAAATTTTGCAGATTGCTTAGATCTGAAACAGGTATGGTGTCTCTTGGCAAATGACTAACTCAATTATTCCTGATTTTCTATCCATTTGAAGTATGTTTTTCAAACCTAGCAATGCAAGGACAAGCCAGATTCAGAACAGGAATATAAGTTATGTAAAATGACTGCACAATCTGGTGATCAGTTATGTTCATACAAACAACTTCACCCATGAAGTACAATCATACCAGTATCATACAGATTCTTTGCTTGGCAGCATCTGGAGCTAGCAGTAGACAACTTCTTAGAACGCTATTTTATCCCTTGAAGTCAGTTGCTGTTAAAAGTAAAATGTTTTTGCATATTTTTTTTCCCCAATGCTTCATTGTTCTCTTATTAATGGTTGTTTATGCAAGTGATGTTTGCAGGTTTTTTGGTTTTTTTGTTTGTTTTTTAAAAGAGTGCAGTGATATCAAAACCAATGCTTCCTATTATAGAAAGTTGTAGAGTTCTTGTTTCAGTCTCTGATCAAGGCATTTTCCCTAAAAGTTTTCTTCCACATAAACTATGCTGGAGAATGATGTCCAAGATCATCTCTAAGGTACTTAGTATCAGAGACCACACTACTACGTAAACTCCTTAATAAAAGTCAAGAGCGAGGTGTCCAGTTCTGGGCCCCACAATTCAAGAAGGACATGGAACTGCTTGAGAGAGTCCAGCGCAGAGCCACAAAGATGATTAAGGGAGTGGAACATCNATGGAGCAAAGCTTTTTTCAGTGATGACCAATGATAGGACAAGGGGCAATGGTTGCAAACTGGAGCATAGGAGGTTCCATGTGAATATCAGGAGAAACTTTTTCACTGTGAGAGTGACGGAGCACTGGAACAGGCTGCCCAATGAGGTTGTGGAGTCTCCTTCTCTGGAGACATTCAAACCCCGCCTGGATGCGTTCCTGTGTGATGTACTCTAGGTGACCCTGCTCTGACAGGGGGGTTGGACCAGATGATCCTTCGAGGTCCCTTCCAACCCCTAGGATTCTGTGATTCTGTGATTCTCTAGCTACAGCTAGAAGCCATCAATCTTAATATTGCAATCTTAGGAGACTGTGATGATACAGTTAGAGTAGGCAAATATTTTTACGATGTCATAATATTAGTATTCATTTGGGAGTACATTACTAATCAAGACAAATGATGAAACATTATGTGAACACCCATGAATGTTATCTAGGAAAGATGTATTCTTCATCCAAAAAATATCTGTAAGGACTTTTAGCATACAAACGCTTTTTCAGAGAGCCTTCAAATGAATGACTTGACTGGTTTGAATGGCTTCTGATCATAGACTTAACTGCTGATAGCGTTTTGGTAGTAGTAGGTTCACCAGAGAAGTAGGAATCCACAAGAGGAACAAGAAACTCACATCTCTCCGCAATCAGGCATTAGATCTAAAAAAAGGGAAGCTTTTTTCTTAAATACAATGCCCAATTAAGTCACAGGACTCATTCCCACAGGATTCTCTAGGGGATTAAAAACAGCAAGAGTGGTTCAATAAGGAATTTGATGTGTTAAGAGAATAAGTCTAGTTGTGGCTACTACCCATTGTGGTCTGGACAGTTTTTATCCTGGGAAGCCCTTACACATCGCTCCAATGTGAATATGCACTCACAGACTAGTTTTAAGCAGCACGAAAGAAGGTATTTGATCATCCTTTCCAGCAATGGTTAGCATTATGTTAGAATTTTAAAATATTATTGCCTTTCAATAACACAAAAGTCACATCAATACCAAATCCACACTCACTGTGTAGGAAAAAAGACTGTTTTTATTTTGAAGAGTACTTTGTGTAAACTCCACTTGCTATTAGCTTTCTAACCTGGAAACACAGAACCCAGTAAGTAGATTATTCAGTCACATTTGTATTCATCAATATTTGCAGATTCTCAGCATATTGTATTTGAACTATGAACTTACAAATGCTGAAGGCAGGAAAAGGACTCCAAGTTCGTAAGAACGTATCATCAGTTGAGTACCATTTTTCTCCAGTGCTCCCCAGGCTGCTTTAGATAGATTGGCACTGCAAAGAGAAACAAAGCATTTCAGTGAGGCATAATCTTCACAGAAGAAAGTATTTGAGCACCACAGCTGTAGCAATAGACTTCTAGCAGGAGAACTTCATTTCAATCAGGACAGCCTTTTCACAGTAAGTTATTTGTGTGTTATTCCTTATTGCTATTTTTACAGCACAGTGGGAGTAGCAGAGACAATATATAGAAGGGTATTCATACAATTTGTAGATAATTATACAAGCCTACTTTTATCACACAGATCTACAAGTCAAATTCAGCCTTTTGAATCTTCTCATATTTCAGAAAGGACCTTGGTATTGGTAAATAGCTTAAATTTGATCATTTAGGGAGATTAAAGGCTAGCTCAGTTGTGACTAGTTACATTATAATACATTTAGTACAGAACATTTTTGCAAGTCTTAAATATCTTTTGCTTCTGACATCTTGTTTCTTTGTTACATTTATGAAAACAAGTACTTATGGAAGAGCCATTTTTGATTTAATGTGCTGTTCAGCACCACGTTGTAGTTTATCCTTCATAAATATCTGCTACGAAGTCAATGAATTTGGGAGTTAAAAAATGCAATTCTGTTGTCAAAATGTACTCCTACAGCAAAATACAAAGTTTAAACATTACTTTTTAACTTAAGACATACTGGATGATTTTTATAGTAGTAATGGTGGAATACAAGGAATATAAGAAAAAAGTGAAAGGAACTATGAATTTCTATATTAAGTGGACTCAGCATCATATTCAACTAACTTAAGTCCTTTAAAAAACACCTTAAAGCCTAATACTATTGCAGGCAACAGTATCAATGAGTGATGGGAGTTTAAAGAGCCAGAATATAAAGAGGAAAAAAGATTAAAGTAATTGAGTACTTAAGAGTAAGGATACAAAGATCATGATCTATAGTATATAGGATTGCATAAAAATCAGTTTTGGCAAAACTGAAACATATCTGTATTTTTCCTCCACAATAAGACATTCTTTCCTTCACATCAAGAAATTTCTTGCTCCTTCTTGAGCCTTCTTTAAAAAACAAAGAACTGAAATACAAAGCTAGACTTCAAGCTAGACTTCAAGCTAGACTGCTGAACAACTCAATCTGACAAAAGGTCAGATTCCAAATATTAGCTCTCTACATGTTCTGTAAGGATAAGGCAGTGCAAGGACAAACTTAAACCATACTTATTTTGTACAAGCCAACACTTTCACATATAGCACATGTTAGCAAAACTCAATCTGAGGTTCAAAAATACTTATCACCACTTGATGCTGAACCCCAAAATTGGTAGTTACAGCTCAGAAAAGATTCTGGTGTGACTGCCAACAGTTCCTGACAATCTTTTCAACTTGCATCCCCAAAAGGGGCACTGCAATGAAAAACATTAAATACGGACAAAAATTCATATCACTACTTACAGTATTATGAGGATTATGGCAATAACTCACTCAGGCCTGCAACTGAAAAGAACTGTATATATGATTTTTTTTTTTTTAGGTGAGAGGTGTATGGTTAGTTTTTTACCTTGTGACTAAGAACCATGCAATCTTCTTGAAGTCAGGAGAGGGTCTCATGTAAGTCTTGATGTGAGGTATAGCATGACTTCGACCTGAGATTTCTGCTGACCATTTGCTAGAAAAAGAAAAGGAATTCTTTTCACACAGTTTTATTTTGAGGTCTGAAAAATATCATACTACAGTGTCATGTTTTCCGTAATCCTACCCTATACTTATAATATTTAAGCCTTTTTCCAGCCTACAGAAAGGCTGAAAATACTTTAACTGAATTTTTAATCCTGAAATCCAGTCTTACTAGAAGTCAGAAGGGCAGTATTCTTCCTTTGCAAAGAAACCAGACAGATATTCTCCTCAGAGTATCAGGCTCTCCTAATAAGTTTTCCATTCCTCCACTTCAGCTAGCAGTCAAGAAACCAACTCCAAATTACAAGCCAATATTTCTTCTTTGAAGACTAACAATGGTCATGCCTTTAAGCAAAGGAACTTGGCACCAAATTAAACATCATAAAATTCCCTGAGCTCATTACAATTTATTATGCATGAAGTAGAGGCAGGGAGCAACTGACTGTTGACAATACCCTTCCCCTTCCTCTTCCCTTTTTTGTGCCTCTAAGCCACTAAGAAATTTGAGTAGACGCATAAGAGAGTAGAGGTCATAGCTACGTGTATATATAAAAACTAGTTTAAAACAACGAGCCATTACTGGCATAATTCAGCATCAATGATACAGAAACTAAACTGTAAGCAAGCAGTAAACACATGTACATAACTAAAGGTATGTAATGACGGTATTCAGAAGCACTTTCTACTCCCAGCTGTTAGTCCTCACTCAAAAATCAGGAAGAAGGATTACAAATATACCTTCTTCCACCCGAAGACTTATTTCCTCAGTTTGGAATATAATAGACTTTGATTTTGGTTGCTTCTCTTGTTTCTCTGATTTAGCATTCTCTTCGAAAAGGCAAATAAAAAAGAATCAATCAGCTCCAAAAAATCTTTTAAATGAACTGTGTTAATTTAAAAGCCTGAGAAGGTTGAAGTGGAAGAGCTGGAATTATTTATGTAAGTTGACTTTCAGGACTAACTTTCACATGAGTTAAGTCCAAGAGGCTTTGCAGTACAGGGGTCAAGACCTACACTTTAACAACTCCACTGAAGAAAACTGTTCCTGAGAACTGGTACTGTATTTCTAGAAGGCAAGAGCACTGTATGTATGTTTGGAGTTTTTAAAGATAGACTAAGATGGACATATATGTGTGTCACAGAAACAGCTAAGGAAACTTGTGTTTCCCTGTAGAACTCTACACTTTACATGCATACAGATTGTAAGGCTATACCATAACTCTACAACTCTTGTTAACAGCTTTTATCTCACAACTGACAGTTTAGGCAAACATTATCTTTAAGGCACAAAAATAATTAGGCAACTGCAGTAACACTGTAGAAATGAAAGCCAGGTATGAAGTAGAATTAGGAATTGAACATAGATTTTCTTCAGGTATATCTCACTGCCTTACTTGAGGACAAACTTCTCTCCTCACTATTAATTGCAATAATTTTGAGATACTATCTCAGTCTACTGGCTTTTTGCCTCCTTATCTTTGACAGACAATTAAATACTGTGTTTTAGCAAGAGTACTACCGCTTCTCTTCCATTTACATTCTGCAGTAATCTAATTGCAGTTAGTTTCAGTTACAAGTGATGGAAAATGATATTCCAGAAAGTTAAAATCAGAATGGGGAGCATATATTTTGGCTGTACTTTAACAGGACAACACAAATATGTAAGGACAAAGATTATTTTCTTCAATCAGGTTTGTTTGTCTAAGTAATTATCTCATTGAAAAACTCAGATGCTTTTAGTAAAAGCATTATTAGCAAAAAAGTATTTAAGAAATATTTTCCCTTCAGCCTAAAAATCAACTTCTCTCCTTTCTGCATAATGGAATGAGAAACCAAAAGAACCGGAAGGGGCTTCAGCTGGGCACAATATCATTTAATCTATTCTTACTAAAGCTAAATTTCAACTTCACCATGGAACTTTCTTGGCATACTTTAGAAAAAAAAAGCCAAAACAGATTACAAGAAGCCTGAAGTAAAATACAAGTGCAGTTGCTTTGCACAGCAAGGATGAGAGCTTGTGTCAATATAACAATTTCAGCCAAATTGGCTTAACATATTTTAAGCTGTAAACTTTTCATCAGAATGCAGCTGGCAAAGGATGTACACAGGACTGATCTCATGTTGCAGTAAACTTCAGGCATATTCAGTCACAGAGATATATACGGTAACTTAAACAAAACTAGCTTTGAGAAATTTTATGGAGCAAAAATCAGCTTGAAGTTGGTTTTTTGACAGTTAGAGGTAAACTAAAAGCTCAAGCACGGGGTGTGGAAAAAGTTATGTGAGCAGGTATTACCAGAATTTGAACACTAAAACATGAAAGTCTTTTTCCTAGTTTTTTAGCTCTTTTACACTCCTAGAACCAGAACTCCTTATCACTAATAATACAGCTTAATTGTGACTTTAGACCACTAATCTTGACATTTTTACCAGTAACTTGCTGCTACTTCCTCTCTGTCTTTCGTGGCATTTCAGTCTGCAGCTTTTTTCTTTTTAGTTACACAGCCCCTAATGTGATGATTAGGTGCACTGAATTAAAGAGGTAATCGACTTTCCAACTCCTAAAACACATCAGTTTTTGCCCCTCCTACCCCTCCATTTTTCCAATAGCTATTTGAGTTTCATGGAATTTTTTTTTTTGAAAAAAAAAAAAGGAAGAAAAAAATGTTCTTTAGAATGAATAAGGTATCTTTTGCAATACAGAAAATACTTTGCACTCACTTGCACTGCACTAAAAATGTGAATGGTTACAAGTTGTTGCTTTTAATGTACTTAACCACATGCAAAATTTCAGAAGTACGTGATGTTTTTATGTTTGATAAATACTTGGTTTACTCTGTGATGAATTTTTGAAGTCTGAAAAGGAGACAACACTGCAATCACAGTGCATTTAGCTGGAAGACATACAGCAAGTATCAACTGCCACCAATGTCTGATAATGTCTAGCACAAATGAGTTAAAAAAGCGGACACAGGCCCTTTACAAGCAGAAGCCAGATAATCCCAACATCCTGAAAAATTCATCTATATAAACATGCGCAGCCCATAAGCAGGGACAGGAATAACTAATTTTCTACACTACCACCTCTTTCATCATTTAGTTCTTACTTCAAATAGTGAATGGGCTTTTCATCACAAGATACTGGCAACAAGGCTTGAGCATAGTTAAAACAACTCACACGGTCAGTCTCAACCATAAGAGAACAGTAGGTCTTCTGCGTAAATGCTCCATATCTCTCATCTTTTATGATATTAGTGGAACAAAACACTGTAGTTCTTCAAATGGAGATGATTATTCCTCAAAAATCTACAGGCCTAAAGAACATATAAAGTTCTAATACAACTACACTTACAGATGTGTCAACACAGAGTCAAACAAGCTCTTATTAAACCAATTTCTCCTATTCTTTGAAACTAAAAATTTGACAAGGTAGCTGCACAAACTTAAGGCATGTGGTATTTAAAGTCAATCAATTAAAATGAACATTAAAATACAATGTTTTATGTACTGCTAAAGCAAATCAACTGTTTCAAAAGGAACAATTAACAGAAATCATTAAGCATTGCAAATCTCTCCTTAGCAATAATACTGAATACTGAAAGGAAAAAACAGCAACCCTACCAGAGAGAAATCTGAACAAATTGCACCATTTACACAGCAGTTAATCTAACAAAGCAATCTAGCAATCATTTCCTGTGATCAGAAAAGTGAAATCAATAGTATGTTTAGTCATCTTATTCTTTTGAAAAATTACACAATTCAGAGCTGCATTACAGGTTAGTTAGATACACTCAACTGGCAGAAGAGATAGAAAAGCAGCCCACAGGCATTATAAAAATTGTATGCCTGGGGCAGAGGTTCTACCTCATTGGGTGATACTACAGGACACCATTTTCCAACTCCATTAATCTCTCCCTGCTTGTATAAAGGAAGCATTTCCCTCTTCTTTACTGTTAGTAAAAAGTATTTCTCTTCTTTCAGCTCTGGTAGGATCCCTAGTTTCTTGCTGGTTTTGTATTATTTTCCAGTGAATTAAAGAAATTCCCCTAATCCTTCTACTGCCCAAAGCATTTCAGTATGGCAACTCTTTAAAATAGCTCACCTTATACTCATCTCTGTTGAAAAAGGACCTGCCATTTTCTATGTCTCAGGTTACCACTGATAAGAAGCTGCTGTATATCATCCACTCTATGGTAACAGCTTACATGAAGGCTCATTTCAAGAGCTAGTGCTTGTATTACAGTGTGTGCAGGGTAAGAATCTGTATCTGGATAGTCACTACAGTGCAATTATGAAGGCCCACTTGTTACTTGCAACCGATTTGACAGGTGAATTTACAACAGCCCTTTTGTTGTTGGAGCAGGACCCAAATATGCCCAGGGAGGCAGATATGTAGGCGTTTTCTCATTAAACAGAAATAAAACAATTAATGATGGGTGTCATTAGCAAGAAATGTTCTGTGCACTAAGGGACTAACTGAAAAGATTACATTTTTCTTCCAATAAGATGTTCACAAGGTATACGCTTATAGAAGCCTGAAGAAACATACCAAGTTTTATGATCTCGCTTTCTGAATCATGACTGAACAATCTTGAAGGTGTTTGTAGCTTTCTTTGCTGAATGTGCTCAGAGAGCACACTTCAAAAGCAGGAGAGACAAAGCCTCACAAGCTTTCTATTTAGTTCCATTTCTTGGACATTGACCAGCAAGGCTCACAGCTGCAGAATGGAAGATGCTCTCTGCAACTAGCACTTGTATTCTCAGCCCTCTGAATATATACAGAACTTTATATATATACATATATATACACATATACGTACACACACACAACTCACAACTTCATCCATATCTAAGTAACAGTTTATAAAAGTATCTTGCCAGTGCAGCTTCCACCTGGAGAGTTAAAAGTTTCTGGTGAAAGGAATGGGGAGCTGTGGTCTTGTAAGAGGTTACCAGATTCAATTTTTTTTTTAACCATGCAAAACAACTTATCCCATTGTTCTCAAAACATGCTTAAGTTTTTAAAGACTTAGCCTGAGGGAAATATCTGGCGCAGAATGTGTTAGACTGTTAGAATTTGGCAATATTAGTAGCAAGTGAAAATAGAAATTCTTAATGGAAAACGTCAGGCACCTTTAACAAAAGATGATACTGCCATAAAGGACTGACAATTTTTGCAGCAGGACTGCTGCACTCAAACAAAAAAAAAAAGCCTTCCTAACCCTGTTGTGGCTCAGTAGAAATCCTGTTAATAATGAGGCACAAATGGGAAAGTGAAATACAACTAAAAAAAGAAAGAGAGTAACATTATTCCAGTTCTGAGAAGGAAAGCTTAAATAGAAGTTTACAGAATCCAAAATCTGGTAGTATTCTCCATTAGCAAGAGTATCCCATATCGTTTTTACTAGTAAATAGCACTTTTTGACTATGTTATGGAATTAAGATCAGAAGATACGGAACTAAACGCTTTGTTTTAAGGACTTGAATCATATCATGCTTCTGAACGCTTCACATTAATTCATGTTTAACACTCAAACATTACAGCATTCAGTTCAAACATACAGTCTAAGAAAAAAACACAACAAAACAACAAAAACCCAAAGAATTGAGTTCTACTTACTGAAAATAGGAATGCAACCACAGTTGCTTCTGTGCTGTCTGTATACTGTATGGAAGTGAGCCACCAGCTTAAAGAAAAAAAAAACAAAGAACATGTACATTTGTTTTTTGAAAGACATTCTAAAAGCAGCAAGCATCTTGGGGAATAAATTATCTGTGCTATCTTCATGACTTATTTACAGAAAATGGTTAAATGCTCCAGTAGTATAAAATGGTATATGGGTTAGGTTTTTTTCATTCTTATAATTTAGCAAGTTCCTAAACACTACGTAGCAGATTTACACTAGGAAAAAGAAACAGTATACAGGCTATAGAGCTAAGTCCTCTTAGAAGACAGATGTTTAGGGGTTTTTTGTTTGTTATGGTACTACTTCATATCAACAGATTAGAATCAGTAACCATACAAGCTAGAGGGAATAAACCACGCAGTTTTCAGCAAGAAAAAAAAAACAATCCACGAACACCCCCACTCTCCCTGGCCCCAACCAACATTATTTTAAAAAGAGCAATAACTTCTCTGATGAAACTGTATTTGTATTGATTTGGTCTTTAGCTAATGCACATTGTGATTTCTTGAAATGAATTTAACAAAGAATCAGCCATGGCATACAGAGTTACATTAAAAACATGATGCAGAACCTACTGTATTCAACCTGTCCTAGAAGATACCATAAGGACTTATTACAAAAGCTTTACTACTCTCAGGGATGCACTACAGGAGTCCACAGAGCTCTTCATTTGCACAAATACAGAGTTATGTAACTCACCAAGTTATTTCACAATATTAAAGAAATGAAAGTAAGGAATCATAGCACAGAATGCATCTCTGACTTTCAAGAGTATCAACTTCGCTAAACAGATCCTGTAGACAACCAGATGTGTTTCAAAAGACATCAACTTACTTATGGAAACCATAGATACCTATAAACTCACTGGCTGCAGTTTCTACATATGTCCAAGCACTGCTCAATTCAGAGGAAAAATAGAGAGCTGTAAGCATTCCTGCTAGCCCTGTGTGCAAATTCCACCAGTTATTAAAAGAGCTCAACAGCTACTCTGCTTCATACTACATATGAGCATACGCGTCCTGCTTGGAACAGGAACACACATTTATGGATTCAGCAATGCCAAAGAGTCACTGAATCTCTGAAGCCGGGAGCACCCTCTAGAGGTCATCTAGAATAACTTGCTGCTCAAAGCAGGGTTGAACAGAGCATGCTGCTCAGTACCGCGTCCTGTCAGGTTTTGAGTATCTCTGAGAATGGAGACTCTACAACCTCTTTGAGCCACCCGTTCCATTTAAACATCAGAAAACATTTTTGCTGTAAGGGTACACTGGAATCTCCTGTATCTTGATTTATGTCTGTTGCCTCTTGTTCTTTCACTGGTTGCCATGTGAAGAATCTGCCTCTACTTTGCATCCTCCTATCAGGTTTTTATACACATTGATAAGATCTCCCAGGAAAGTTCTCTTCTCCAGGTTGAAGAATTATCCAGCTCTCTCGGCCTTTCCTTGTACGGCAGATGCTTCAAGCCCTTATTGTCTTAATGGCCTTTTTCTGGACCATGTCCATGTCTGTCTTGTACTGTGAAGCCAACAACAGGACACAGCACTTCAGGATGTGGTCTCACTAGTACTAGAGGGTACAGGTCACCTCCCCTCAGCCTGCTGGCAATACGCTTCTTAATGCAGCCCAGGATGCTGTTGGCTTTCTTGTCACAAGCGTGCATTGCTGGCTGACCTTCAGCTCAGGGACCACCAGCACTCCCAGGTCTTTTTCTGCAAAACTGCTTTCCTCTGGTTAACCCCCAGTGTGTACTGGTGCCTGGGGTTATTCTTGCCCAAGCACAGTACTTTCATTGCCCTCTGTTGAACTGCATGAGGTTCCTGTCAGCCTATCTCTCCAGCCTCTATAGTCCCTCTGAATGGCAGCACGATCATCCGATACATAACCACTCCTGAGTTTGTATCATTCACAAACTGAGGGTGCACCCTGCCTCACCATCCAGGTCATTAATGAAGACGTTAAACATATGGCCCCAGTATCAATGCTTGGCACACACCACCACTAGTGGTTGAACTCCAGCTGGCCTTCATGCCAACGATCACAACCACTGAAGCCTGGCAGTTCAGTCAGTTTCTGATCTGCCTCCATCTGCCTTTCATACTCATCCAGACTGTATTTCATCAGGTTGTCCTAATTATGTTATAGGAGACAGTGTCAAAAGCCTTATTAAAGTTTATATATTCTCTCACTCATCAACTCAGTCATCTTGTCATAGAAGGACATCAGGTTAATTAAGCATAATTTTTCCTGTATAAATCCATGTTGCTACTCCTGATCACCTTCTTGTTGATCCTATGTTTGGAAATGTTTTCCCGGATTCTTTGTTCCACCACCTTTCCAGGAATCAAGGTGAGGCTGACAGGCCTATCATTCCCCAGATCCTCCTTCTTAGCCTTCCTGAAGACAGGAAAGAATTAATTTCTTTCAGTCCTTAGGAATCTCTTCCAATTGTCTTGATCTTTTGAAGACTAGTCAACAATGGTCTCTCATTGCCATCAGTCAGCTCCCTTAGCACACATTGGAGTAACCTACATTAGTACTTGCATTTGAGAAACAGAAGTTTCACTACATCAGAACACTACAGTGCCTCTTCTTTTAGGTTGGTTGGGACTATACAAATACACTGACTTCATAAACACAGACACCAGAATACTGAACAGAACAGTTATATATTGCAATATTAAAAAAATGACTAATGAGTAGTAACACATCTTATTCTCCAGTGTATCTGATGTGCAGGATGACACTGAAAAGAAAAGACAAGAACTTGGCACACTCAAACCTGAATGTTCTGCCGAAACAGAAGTACAGCTGGAGCTAGAAGTAAGCAAGAGCTGGTTTTTCCTACACAGTAACATATGAATATGGCTATACAGACTTAAACATTACATATCAATGCCCACAAAGCTTATTCTAGTCAGTCACAATAGAACAGCTGGAGTCAATGCTCCAGTAACAGAAATAAAAGGATGCTACTGCTACCTATTCTACCAAATTCTCAGCAAGATGACAACTTCAGGTTCATTCAACATCAACCACTGAACTGATTTTGCAGGACATAATGATCACAAAAAGCTAATAAATAGGGGTTCATCTACTTACCAGGGTAGCCTTCTAGACTTTGCCTCACATTGTTCACAGTAGGATAAACCTTCACGGAGGAAGGGGGAAAAGGTAATTTCAATACAGTTCTAAGTACACAAGCTGTCAATTTTCAAACAGAAATCACCTTACAGAAAACTTCAGGAAAACAAAATATTAAAAGCTTTAGGTTCCAGAATGAATAAAGAAACACTGCAGCTTAAAGCTAGTCATGTGCCAGTAACAAAGAAATTCCTACCTCTCTTGCAGAGCTTATCAGAATTAATCAGCAAGACTCAAGCAATCCTGCTTCAACCACTTCCATGGTGGTTAAAGTTAGGTTTTAACATTAATTCATTAGATTTTAGACTCATATCTCAAATATAAATATGCAGGGGCAACTAGCACACAGTAAAAGCATAGTTTGACAACGTTTTGTTCTTAACAAGTTCCTGCCACCAACTTATTTCTGCTCCTCCCTTTAACTGTGTTAACAACCTGACCAAAATAACCAGGTTAGAAAATAATGTTTTGGGTATGAATCCCTCAGGGTTCAGCTACATCTCAGTAGCAGAAACAGCTGCATCTACAAGACTCAGTGGAAGATGAGCTATAGAATGAGAATATAATTTTGATTAGATTATATATACTCCAGTGTCATGCAGATGGGAATTATAGTACATTTTTATAGTATACCATATATGAGTAAGCATCACTAAGTGGCATCTGAATGATTTCAGGATGAAAACTACATTAATGTCTTACAAAAGTTAAAAGCAAATCAATGACTAAGATTTAAACAACAAATAAATAAATGTTACATACAGGTCACCAGCATCTAGAAGACATACCAAATGCATAGGAACATCACATTTAAGGAGAGTTGAGACACTGCTGCCTGCAGCCACCAGGCTCTCCTGGAACTCCGAGCACAGCCATTTGGACCCATCGACTCCCATTGAACCAATGCTTGAGAACTGTCCAACAACAGGCCAGGACTCCTGTGCTGGTATGGATGAAGCATGGTCCTTCAAAAGCTAGTGAGGGAAATTAAAATATTGTTAGACTTCAACAGGCAAAGAAAACCTTAATTAGGGGTTAGATATTGCTTCTGTTATAATAAATCCTCTACAATTCACTTCTGACAACAGAAGAGATTAACATTCATACTACCTATTTAACTTTACAATAAAAAAAGTCAGGCTCTCCAAACAAACCCACTTGTTCCTTCAAGAGAAGAACAAACATGACAAGTTTTATCCAAAAGCACTGAAGCCAACCATTAAATAATAGGTAAAAAGAATGCTAGCAGCTATTCCTGAAAACAGGAAACATTAGCTTCAGAAGTCATAATAAATTAAACAACTAAATCTTTTTATATTTGGTGGTTATGGGCCATAAAATTCCTCTCATATTCTAAAGCCCCAGCCACAATAGAAGCCCAGAACAAGAGGGAGAAAAAAAGAACAATTGAAGAGAAAATTGAAATAATCCTTTTAGAGGAGTTCTTTTGCTGTGAATGGAATTTAAAGTCACATTAAAACCAGATGGATATAGGCACATATTAAATTGTATATAGTGGCTACCTTTTTGACCCCTCTAGAGAGGACACATAATTAAATGCTTCAGTCAGTGTAGTGTCACAAGGTTTATCTGCATTGTCACTAAAAAAATATTACTCTTTTTAATCACAGAAACATTTGCCTTAAGACCATCTTTATTCCTTTCCAGGCTTATTCTGTTTTATTTTGTTTTCATTCAGTGGCTTACTAGGCAAAAAAACCATGCAGAAAACATACATCAGAAAGGGCAAGCTCTTTATAAGCAAGGAGAAGTCTAACAGAGTAACCTTGTGTTGAAAAACAATGTGACAGATAAGACATTTTGTATGTCACTGAAGCTTGCCACAGATAACATTAGAATTCCACGTAAAATTCATGATGGAATTTGTCATAATGCCACTTCAGCAGGAGATGCAGGTTGAAAATCGTAAGATCATAGAATGCGCTGGGTTGAAAGGGACCCATCA
>VZRW01006174.1:38692-85658 GCA_013398125.1 Aegotheles bennettii | reverse complement strand
ATCCTGGGTTGCATCAAAAAAAGTATGACTGGCAAATTGAGGCAGGTGATTCTCTCTCATGAGACTCCACCTGAAGTACTGTATCCAGTTCTGGAGTCCTCAGCATAAGAAGGACACAGAGCTATTGGAGTGAGTCCAGAAGAGGGCAGGAAGACCTGGATAGGCTGGAAGAGTGGGCTAGCAAGAACCTTATGATGCACAAAAAGGACAAGTGTAAGGTCTTGTACCTGGAAAAACTTGATTCAGGGGTGCAGCACAGACTGGGATCTACCTGGCTGGAGAGCAGTTCTATGAAAAGGGACCTGGGGATCCTGGTGGACCACAAGCTCAATATGGGTAAACAATGTGCTGCAGTGGCAAAGAAAGACAACAGAATGCTGGCTTGCATCAACAAGACATCACCAGTAGAGATAAAGAAGTGCTTGTCAGGCCACACCTGGAATACTCTGTTCAGTTTTGTCGCCACTATACAAAAAAGATGCAGACAGGCTGGGCAGGGTCCAGAGAAAGGCCACGAAGATTACCAAAGAACTGGGAAGTCTGTCATTTGAGGAAAGGCTGAGATAATTGGGTTTGTTCAGTCTTGAGAGAAGAAGGCTTAGGAAGACCTCATCACCCTGTTCCAGTACTTGTAGGGTGGCCACAGAGAAGATGGAGACTACCTTTTTACAAGGGGTCATATGGAAAAAATGAGGAGTAATACATACAAATTGCTCCTGGGGTTCTTGAGATTCTGATTGGACACAAGAAGAAAATTTTTCACAATTAGAATAATTAGCCACTGAAACAATCTCCCCAGGTGGATTCTCCAACATTGAACACTTTTAAGATTCAGCTAGACAGGATGCTGGGCTTGTCTATACCATGCTTTTGCCAAGAAATGTTGGACCAGATAATCCTGGAGGTCCCTTCCAAACTTTGATTCTTTTGGTCATCAGATATTAGTCAAATAAATAGATAAGCCAGGTCTGGAATATTTGCATGCCTTGTTGCATAATAATAAAATGTGATGTGCGTAAATTAGAATTTTATGGAAAAAATATATGTAAGACTCAGAGAAGAGTTATAATTTAATGTAATTGTATGAAATATAATGTATATGCATTAAAAAGGATCATATGTTTACCCCTTTATATAGTAGCTATAAATTTTCAACAGATCAAAGAAGGAAAGTAAATGTGTACAGCAAACATTTTACCAACTACCATAATGACTGGGGAATAAATAGTGATTTGCCTAACAAATGTTTATTTTATGAAGTTAGGTGCATACATCAAGGGAGCTGCTGTCATTTCACCCCTGTAGGTCATCCAGCTCGCTTGTTTTGATGTGGAGATGTTACTGACCAAACAGAGTGAGGAAGAGAGTGTCTAGGAGAATGAACTATTCGAAATTCCTCTCAGGAGTCTTCACAAATACCCTACGACTGAATTTCCATGGGGGTTTTTAATTCACATTGTTTTGAAAGTGCTTTCCATTGAAAACAAAAACATCACTGTAACAAGTGTAATCCCATTAGCCCAAGAGGTTTCTGAGGCTGGAGCTGTCAGAAATATGTTTCAATTGTGTTTCAGCTTAAGAAGCAGCTGGAACACAAGTAAATATGGCTGAACATGGATGCACCTTATGGTTTCAATTTAAGATGAGGTACCACTCCATTAAAAGACTTATTCAGAGGCATCCTGATCTTCTTGGTTTGAAAATTGCAGCACTAAAATTGGATGAGCAATCCATAGCAGAGTTTAGTGAATACTGCATCCAAGACAAAATATCAAGAGATAAGTACATATGGCAGCTCCCAAGAACATGTCAGACGGGCAGATGCTGTGTGAAAGGAAGATATATTCTTTGGCTTGGCAGCTGGGGATTGTGGTTATTCATCAAATGAAGAAGCATGAGGAAAGAGTACAGGAAACATTATGTAATGTTACTTCTTATGCACTCTTTTTACAAAAGCTCCAGAGAAACAGTCTTATGCATACACAATTAATAGTATCCAAAGCTAGGGAACTAAGTATGAATGTAAGTGACCAAATATGTAGCTTAATTTTCCAAAGTCACCCACAAGCTCAGTTGGATGTCTGTCTTTATTTACAACCTAATCCATCTGCTTCTGAGTAGTCAGCACCTCTCTGTGCAGAAAGTCCTAGTGATATGTGTGTTTTGTGGGGCTGTCCATTGGCAAAATATTAATTCAGGAAATGCTGCAATTATTTGATGTAGTAATAAACATGGGAAATGAAGAAGGAATGATCAATATAGTCATTAACTGGACAATAGCTATTGGAGTTAATCAGTGCAGGGAGTGGGGAAGGAGGAGGTAATGCTTGTGAATGTAAATGGCAAGAAATGAGGAAGAATACTTTTAAGCTGTGCTGTGTTAATTCATAGAACTCATTTATGCAAAAGCTGTGTAGAAATTATAAGGTGATCAGCCCCAACACTCTAGGGTTTGCAGGAACTCTCTTCTACCCCAACCCTGTAGATCTGTGCTTTGTGTGCATTAGGGAACATTTTGTGCCTTGCTCTCAACAAACCAATGAATATCACCTGAAGAAATCAGGTTACATGACCCTCATTATATTTTTATGCTTTTCATTCAAGATAGCAATTTTTACTCTTTGAGGCTTATATTTCTGTTTAATATTTTGGCTTTTTTTTTTCTTCCCTCGACCTGTATCCCAGACACAAACCAGGTTCACTCCTGCAGAGAAGAAACAAACCCAAATCTGTTCTCTAGCTCTCTTCAATGGTTTCTGCTAGCTTTTGTCAAGTATACAGGAAGGCAGAAATCTCCTGTGCAAATTTGCCACTGACGCAGTCTTTGGGATTTGTGACCCTCTTACATAAAATGCAACACTGGTAGCAGAGTATGCCACGACCAGCACGGGCACCACCTGCTCACACTGGCTCCTCAGGTATCTTCCCTTTCCATGTGCCAGCTCATGTTTGGCCTTCATGATTACCAGCAAAAATTTCAACAGTTAGTCATCTTAAACTTCACTTTCTGTTTTCCCTAGTTATTAGTCACGTTGTGAGCGGAAAATGTTTCATGCTTACTTAAAAAATCATGTACTGATGCTGAATGAGGTGCTAACCTTTCAAATGTAGTCTATGAAAGCTGGTCTTGTTAAAAATATTCTTTCTGTTCTTCAATTTATTTTGAAGAGTAGCTGGAGGCTTTCAGACAAGTATTTCAGGACTAATGTGTATGTTAGTTCACAGATAACCAGGCAGCTTTAAAGCAATTGCAGGCTCAGCATGAGATGAAAGTTTTACAGTTCATCATGTGGAAGGCAGTGATGTCTCAGCTAATAAGCACGTTTCTCTTCTTCACATAATTAGAACTAACAGGGCCTGCACAGACCACTGGCTTCACCAACATGTTCCCTCTATCATGGGGCAGTTTTCAACACATGTGGGTAAGGTTTGTGAAAAATTAAGAATCTCTGCATGCTCTCAGGGATATTTGCTTGTGCAAATGGACCTTATCCAATTAAAAGTAACAGCCTGAGTTATTAGCAGCTAGTCTTCAGTATTGAATCATCCTTGATACAGCAAAATGCATCAATATATTATCCAACAAAATTAAAATCTCCACAAAATAAGACCACATGGCCAAAAAATATTTTGCTAGATCACACTTTTTTTAAGAGACCTTTGAAGGGTACTTCAGCTATGTGATGGTGTGTCCTTTTTAAACATGCCTGTTTTAAAGATCATTGTATTACAGAAAAAAAGATGTCCTGTGCATGTGTGTTTTATGACAGTTATGTTGCCGCTTCCTGAGGCTTAGTGTTCTCATTTCTGTTCTTGCTAATCTCTGCAGAAATGACAGAGTTGGAGGACGTGGATAAAAAACCACAAGAAATCCTAAGTGCTTTTGTCTGTCCATACTTACACAGATATTATCTTCCTGTAGCTTTCCTCGCAGCCATTCTGTAGCTGAAGAAGTTTTTGGCTGAAAGAAGTGATAGGGCCTGATGTATATGAAATTTGAGTTGGATTAACAACCCCCAGGTTCTTTGTATCAAGTACAGTCTGAGCTAGGATATCACAATATATTTTTACTTTCTGTTTAACAAAAAGAGGTGTGAAGTTCAATGGATTCAAGAAGAAAAGTATACTGCACTCATGTTTTAGGAACAGCACTTTTTAATTAGCAATAGATCTGTCATTACTTTTCTGTTATGGCCTGTCTTTAACAGAACTAATGCTCAAAGAGGGTAAGAAGTGTTTCTATTTTAAAAACTATATAGTCTTACACTTCCTGATCCTCTAAAGCTGGAAGACATATCTTTTAACCAATGAAATGCAATTTACTATATCCTTGTGACACCTCTGATGAATGACACTGCACAGATGTAGCATGACAGATCAGGAAGAAAGCAGTTATATTTTTCCAATCCTTTTTTCCTTATTTAAAATCTTATTGCCTCCAGTTAAGATTCTTTCCAAGCCAGGATTTCTTCTGCTTTGGACACTCTTCAAATAACTCTGAATGTGGATCGTACTGTGCTTGATCATGTCTAGAAAAGCAGTAAGTATTTAGGATTTAATTCTTGAATTTGATACATGATTCAATCAAGGTGCCCTTCCTCTACAGAAACCAGTAGGTTTGCTGTGACACAAAGCCAACATATTGGAGCAAAGATAAGACCTTGGATTTTTATCCAGTCTTTAGAAAGGTTGAAGATGGCTTCGTCTGGACAAAGAATTATCAGAAGAGAAATCAGAGGTCCCAAATCACAAAAAATGTTTACTGTGAGACCACAAAGAACATTCAGATTTCAGGGAATGAAAAAACACCTGTTGCTAAGTTTATTTCAGTATAAGAGAGGCTTATGTTTTGACCATGATGGTGAAGACCCCAAACAAAGTATTCCTTAAAAGCGTTTATTGTTTCCTATTAAACCCTCTGATCCTTTTTATCCAAATTATTCAAGTTCCAGTTTTAGATATTTCAAGCCAGACTCTGCTGTTAGTCTCAGTGTCGTGAATAGGATGTCCTTCCCCTGTAACATCTGTGTTATTGAAATCTGACTTCTTCACAAAGATTACATTCAGAAAAGTGCCAAATACAAGTGTGATTTCATCAACTAGGAATTTCTCTTTGCTGACAGTTTTGGTCCTAACGCAGCTAAGCAGAGTTGGGCATCATGTAAACAGGGACACTGTTCAGTAATAGTCATGACTTCTTTTTGGGACACCTCCCCAAGCAGCCTGACACATCCTCTTAGCAATCTGTGACAGCAAACAGGAGCCTTCTTTGGATATCATCTGTGATGTGATTAAATGTCTGATGGTTTCTTTTGATCTCAGCACTGATGGACTTAATCACAGATATACTACCTTGTGTGGGCAAAGAATTACTGCTGATAGCTCTCTAATAGAACAGTTTAGATTTCTGGTTCAAATTTATTGGCTTATAATGAATGGATTTGCTTTAGTTCTTGAGGATTTAGAGGATTTTCCTTTTGCTTTATTCCCTGCTCTTACATTCCTCTTAGCCAGAGTGATATTTTATGCTATTTAAATGGCACACTTTAATTTAACAGCTTAAGTACCTTTATTACGCCTTTGCATGCCAACAACTGAAACAAAGCGCTTCTTAGACTTTGTCCCCTTTTTGGTATTAGCTGGGTTTTCTGCATGACCTTGGTAGAAAAGAGCCTACTCCCTGCCAAGAGCAGAGAACAGGTTACAGCAATTGCCATGAAATATTGTGGTAGTGTAGAAAGTTTAGCCAAGTTTTATTCAAAAAATGTGCTTCTTTTTGGTGTTGTTGTTGTTGAGGAAGTAATATAATTAGCTTTGTGCTGTTATTGCTCTTGCAGTATAAATTTGTAAATTTGTACCCATTTAAGTGAAATTACTCTTAAATTTGAAGCATAAACAAATAAGACTGTTATTTTAACTGTCACCAGGAATTATAGGATGACTTACAATATTGTACTTACACAAAAAGGATCTAAGTGCTAAGGCTGCTGGCAGTGTTTGTGATATACAAATTAGGTACTGCTGTCTATGCTGCATGAGGAGAACTACACAGCACTTGTTGCCAGCATGATCTATGGAACCACTCTATGGAAACCCAGCGAGGCAGGCCTCTTTCAATAGCAATCATCACCTGGGGGCTTTAAATGAGAGAAGCTGCTATGAGCTGACTGGTGGGTCGGGCTGGGAGTTGTGAGTGAGCTGGGTTACATCTACTCAGTGGTGTTAAGACTGAGGCACTTATGGGCTATTGTGGAAGGGAAAGTTTTGGTGTCTGGGGAAGGTTCATATCAAAGGCATGTGTCAAAGGTCTGCATGTGGAATTTAGGTGCCTAAATACAGCACAAGTCCTCTTGTTAATGTAGCCATGGACTACCACAGCCTGAGTTGCGTAATCAAAAGCTGTCAAGAAAAAAATGACAGAATCATAACCTCTTTCATGCTGATGCAGGACATGACATCCTATCCATGCCTCAAGAGTACCCCCGTTGGTAGCCAGCTTTACTCTCCGTTATTCAATTGATTCCCCTAAAATTACACTGGCAAAAACCCTGATGTAGCATAGAAAGAGATTCAGCCCTTTGTTGCTGAAAAAATAAAAATTAGGTATCTCTTAATAAAGAGATAATGAGACAGCATTACTAGGCTGGTTTTCACTGGCTCAGGATAGTTCTCTAATTGAATGTTCAGGGGAAAAGTTGTATGACTTGGGAGAGGCAGAATGTGAGTGTTATGCCACTGTTGCAGAGCCAGCTTTAGAGGTGTAACAGCAAGATCCCAGGTGTTATGAATGTGAACATCTCTTAAACAGAGGAATATATTTAGATTGTTTGTGCTAGTAGGCATTTTTTAGTAGGAGTTTACATTATTGTCTCTTCTTATTTTGGTAATGACTGTCACCGTCCCAGTGAATTCTTAGTCAGAAAAATTCCTTTCATAGTGTCACTTCAGGCTAAAATAAAATCCTTTTCCCAAAATGATTTTTTTGCAGCAGAATAGGTACAATGGACTATTCAACTGAATTCTATTGACTCTGTAGATTCAAGTCTTAATGTTCCTTTTTTTATGATCTCCTCCTTTTCATTTTAATATTGTTCTGCTTTTCCTTTTTTGTACCATGCATATCCTATTTTGTTCCATTGAACTAATTTTGTAAGAAATCCTTCATCAGGATAATGCTGTCTATTCAGTCACCACAGGCACAGTTTTGTTCTTTGAGCTTTGACTAGCCTATATACACACTCCTACACTTCCAGTGATTACTACTTCCAGTGCCAGCTGGGATACCTATTGGTGAATTAAGAGCTGATCAGCTGAACAAGACAGTTGTTGCTCCAATTAACCTACTCCACATTTCAAGAGATTTCATTTTTTTTCATTAAGGAAACAAGAAGTGGAGGGTCAGACTTTCTTTAGCCAAATTATTCCATCCTTCTCCCCACAGGGGAAAAAAGTTAATTTAGTGAACAAAGAGTAATCATTACTGGACATCTGTGGCTAATAACTGGGCTACAACAGAAATTTAAGGACTGGATGCTTAAAGGTCATTGCAGGATTTATTTGCATATACAAAGCTCCTTCCCAGCAGACTGTGAAAAAACATTTCCTTTAACTAGTTGTGGTGGAAATGGCTAGTTTTCTACATGAAGAACAAATGTGTTAATTAATGTAACCATGAAGGTGCACTGCTTAAATGACAGCTTTCAAAACCAATGTACTTCTGCTTCACAGAAGGGTTTAAATCATGTAATTCACAAGGTAAGACTGCAACTGACCTCTGTGGGAATACACAGGAAGAAATGTTTCCATTAGTTTCCTCCTTTGCACCCTCTCTATAGGAAGAAGTACACAATTGCAGTCCTTGTCTTCTAACAAAATGCTCACAGACAAGCTCTGGAGAAGCTTGGGCACAGGAAGTTAATGCACCCAAAAGTTCTCTCCATCCCTTTGCAGGGTATTTCTACTCTCACAGCTAAGTCAGTAGAAGGAAACACATGTCCACGCCAGAGTTGTCCGAGGGAGGAGAGCACAAACATGATCAGCACCTTGCTGGAGATTCAGGATCCTACTCAGTAGGCCTGGACAAACCATAGGTAAGCAGCACCAGCTGCATGAAGCTCGGTTCAGCCTCACAAACTCTTCATGAGCTCTTGTTACAAATGTTTGATCCTGAGACTGCGTGGTGGCAACCAATTCTGTAGCTAGAAGAAAAGTAAAACACAAACCTCTGCATTTCATGGTATTGTTACACCCCCAAAACACATTGAGTCCCTTCTTTACCTTAAGATGTTTCTTATGTTTCAGTTAAGTAGTAACAAAGGTACTGCAAGGTTTCATAATGATGGTAGTGATAAAAATAACTACTGATGTCATAGGAAGACCTCAGTCCTTGCTGAATTTATATCTCTTTCCCCTTTAGTGGAGAAGACATTGATCAGAAGCAATATGAAATAAAAACTATGTTTGCTAGAGAAGTATGTTGGCGTCTAGTGTTAATACATACAGTTGTCCTGAAACAGAGGATTGCTGATTCCAGTCAAATGCTGAGGTTTCAAAATCAGTGTTTGTTGTGATTGCATATATAATTTTTAAGAATAAATAAATTATTACTTACCTAGCTTATTTTGTTGTCAGCTCATGGCTGTTTTGTTCTGAACATTTTTGAACCTTGAGGCAGGGACCAGGGTGCCTCACTTCTCCAGCTTCAGAAAAGCTTCCTCTGAGGGCTTGTTGCAGGGACAAAGACCCTGTACCTTTCAGATTCCCCTAAAGCTTGCTCCCAGAACAACTAACCTGCCTGTGGTTTCATGGGATTTTATCAAAAACTGAAATGCCTCCATGTAACATTTCAGTCTTTTAGCTGAAATTGTTCTACTGGAAAATTTCCTGACACCACTATTTATTGACTAATGCACTCTCCTTATTTATTAATACACTGCTGTTTTCACCTCTGAATACAGAGAAAAATTAAGATGATAGGAAATTAACTGTATTTGTATATTAGAAACATCCAGCTCCACCAAAAACTCTCCACCTAATACTTAGAGGCAAATAGGTTATGACTTGTTATTAGCATGTGTCAGTCTTGTCTCCGCAGATGATCCTCCACAAGACTTCTCATTTAAAAATAGTTCATGCCTGAGGTCAATATCCCAAGCCCTCTATTTTTGGTGAGATCTACTTATGTACAGGACCTAGATTTGTAGATTGGACCAAAACAACAACAGCTACACTATATTATTAATGTAAACATTTTTAGTAATTTTTAAAATGGAACATTGTGGTTGTCAAGCAGGTGGCAAAATGCAATTTCTGTCTTCTTTTTTGGAAGAGAAAGTAGTGAGTTCTAGTGTATTTTTCAGAAGCTGGGATTCCTCGAATTCTAGTCTTCAGTCCATGTGATTCGAAACAGTGAGGTAACATTGGTATTTTGTGTCATAGCTGATCCTGTTACTGAACAGCTTTGGGAAAAGTAGAGGAGCACTGGTTGAGCTCTTTTCTGAGAGCATGTCTCCCTGTAAGGCTAAGAGAAGAGGAGGGAAAATGACTTCTCAGTCAGATGGTTAAGATAAACATGGACTGTCTCAGCTCCTGTTAACTAATGAATCTGTGCTTTGGAGTGGTGTAGCAACTTTTTTTTTTTTCAGATATAAGGACCCATGTCTTCCACAATGCCTGCAGCAAATACACTGCCTGTTTTATGGTATTAATAAGATATCTTTCAGTACTCTATCCAGTAACCTTCAAGGGCAGAAGTGCACACGGAGGATATATTCTATATCTTTCATCTGCTTTGTTGGCTTGTTATCTCCTACCTCAGGCACATCCTCATTTCAAGGAATCTTCTTTGTCATGATCACAAAAATTCCTCACACCAGAAGCTTTCTTCTGTGATTGAGTGTAGTGCCTCTGATATTTCTGGACACTGCAATGCAATAAATGAACTTAAGCTCTGTGTGCATTGTATTTGGGGGGGGGGGGGGGGGGGGGGGGGGGTTTGTTTTTTTTTATTATCTTTTTAATGGCTATTTTACAAATAGTGACAGCGGAGAGAAAATGTTTCATACAATTTCCTTTTCTTAAATGTGCACTTGTATCAGAAAACCAGAATGCAAGGTATATAGTTGGTATAAGATTAAAATGTTGCATCTTCCTTTGTTTGGAAACTGAGACTGCCATTTCCCTAATCCTAATATCCTAGGGTAGTTGCCAGTTTCTCTAATCCTTAATTTGGGGAGCTGGGGAGAATAACTTTCTGCAATCTGACCGTTTACCTTTTAGTATCTGGGGTTGTGGCTTTGAAAAGAGTTGCCTCTTCTCTCTTTTCCTTCCANGGGGGGAGGGAAATGCCATTTAGGCATTTCAAAGGGACAACACATGCCTTCTACAAAAATGAAGAGAACATGTCCTGAGACAGAGTGCTGCAAAATGCATTGTGATAACAAAGTTTTCAATGCAGTCAGAGATCTTACAGCTTTTCTTTTCAAAGGATTCATTTAACTTTCCTTTCACTGCAGTAGCCTGTGGTGATAACAACAGTCAAAACATGATGCTCCTCTTTTTCCAACACATTTTGCTTCCCCTGGCACCACTGACCCTCCTCTGGTCCAAATAGCTCAGAGAGATGGCATGAATGAATGTGGTCAATGCAACACTAAAAGGTGCTTTGCCTGCACCGTAATATTAAAACCTCAGGGATTGGAGAAAATGAAAGATGGCTGCTGTCATTGGTGATACAGACTGGGGCTCCTTGCTGACAACTGGTTTGAAGTGCAGTCTGCGCTCTGCTTCCAGCCCATCTCTTCCATGTCCTCAGGAGACAGGGCTGGGCTGAACCAGCTGGGTCACCCATCGTTCACAAGCAGAGTACAATGCCTTGTCATGCCTCTCACAATGGCAGAAAAAGAGGCAGCTTAAATTTCACCAAAGCCAGCCAGTGTCAGGAGAAGTTTAATCATATGACAGGCTCTCCTGATTACATTTTTTGCAGTGTCAGCTCCCAGACACAGGCAAGCTGGTATCGTGGGCTCTCCCTGAGGTTAGTCTGGAGTCACTCAAAATATGAAGCATGAATATGTAAACCAGTAATCTTTTCTTTGTCAGATCAAAAGCATTTAAAATTATATGCTCTGCTTGACTGTCCTTTGAACATGGTTCTGTGTTCTGTGAAGTTTTTTTTCTGTATTTTGCCCCTGTAAATATGTAATTAATGCTACTGCTGTGTTTAGGATTCATCAGGGTGTGTGAATCTCTGCGCTAGGAAGCTAACAAAAACACAAGGACTAAATCCTGATTTAAAATAGTTAGTAACACAGTGACCCACCAAAGCACAACCTCTTTGGAAACCACAGGAGACTTCATCTTAAATGAAATGTTAGGATGTACATGAAGCCGACTGGCTCCACTGATGCACGAAACAGCCTTCTCACGGAAAATCATTCACTGACATTTTTAAGGGACTGGTCCTTCATTTTTCTATCCCTTTATAAACCTCTGGAAATGAAGGTACCATTCTGCAGAGTGTTCACAAAGGGATGGTAAGAAATTAGGTTACAATTGTATTTACACTTGTTTTAAAATTAAAATAAAATTGAAATAATGTTCTGCCTCCTCACTACCCCTTATCTCCAGTCGGTCTTATTGTATATCACTTGCAGCAGGAGCCCCATTGCAGTGAAATGAGAGTCATATTGAGATTAGTCTTAATATGTACAGCAGCATGGTTATTGAGCTAGATAATGACAGAGATAACTTATCCCAGAGTTGTACTACTCCCTGAGATCTGCTCTGTTCCAAAGTGATGTGTCAGAAAGAAATGCAACATTTTTCTCTGGCTGCGTGACAGTCTGAGATAATTTTATTTACTTCTGCAAGAGTCCACGTGTTACAGTTCACCATGTAAAAAAAGTGCTGACATTGGAACAACCACATGGTATTTTCAAACTTTATGGACTTGAAAACAACTCGGTGCACAGAAACACATTTACAGAGTTAATATGTTGTCCATTTGGAGGTACTCAAATCCAGGCACAGTGAACATCTGCAAAATATAGTCATAATACTGCAATATCTTACTGAACAGCTGTGGCAGAATAAAACTACAGGATTTATAGGATTTCTGGGTCACAATATAATTTTTCTTGAGTCTTGGGTATACCCAACACAGAATGCTTCCAAGAGTGGAATTTACATGCAAATATCTAAAAATTAAATAAATATATTAAAATTCTGTTATCTTGAGGAAGTAAGGGTGGATAGAGCCATCATAATTAGAGATTGCAGGGCTCTGCAGAAATGCAGCTGTAGCCTTCCTTTCATCTTGCGTGGTGTCATTGAGGCTGCACTCTCTGCACAGAAGGAGAGATGCAGTAAAACTATACATTTATAATTTCTTATCTGTGTAATATTTCAGAAAATGTCCTGCAAAATTTGGCAACATGGTGCAATAAATCTAATTTAATCAAAACAGTGTGGAGGTTGATTGATGTTATGAGACTTCAGAGGAAACATCATTGTTCAATGGAAGGCCTTGCAGCTCAATATTGCATACAATTGGTTAGAAATCTCCAGATGAAACTCTCTTTGCTGGAAAAGGTTGTTCTGTGGAACCTGCATGCAATGTTTCCCAGAAAGGACTGCCTTAATTAGCCAGTGGATGAAGTGTTTTGATCCAAAACATTTTAAAATAAGAAATTGCTGGTCTTAGCTTCCCAGTTTGTATTCTAGAACATCAGAATTGTTCATGTTTATTCCTCTTCTATATCCTAGTCATTGGCTGCCAAGTTGTTCCCTTCCAAACTTTCATTTCTCTTCTTTGAGATCTGTGTCAAGGCTTTCTTCAAAGGAAGATCTAGAATGGATTGAACTAAAGCTGACAAAATGCTGGAGGATAGTTTCATTATCAGGTGCCTGGAAAATAAAACAGGAGATGAAAATCAGTGTCAATACAATTGGAGTTAGGTGTATGGGAAGAAAATGTTAGAATTCTGCATACTTAATTATTGGGTTTTTCCAGTCAGAAGAATGAGTTAGAAGTCACTGCGGACAGCTCTGTGCCAATGCCAGTTCCATGCTCAGTAGAAGCCAGAGAGGCTAACAGAAAGGTAAGAATAACTGGGGAAGGGAAAAGAAACAAACCAAAATGGAAAATGGTGTTGTACCCACAAAATGTTTGCTCTCTGGCTTTCCTCTAACAGAGAATCAGCATTGGAATGGGAGAGATACAGGGAAGGGTGGAAGAGGAGACCAATGGGTTCCAGAAGGGGAGAGAGAAATACACTAGTATTTTTCAATATGGAAAAAAAGTTACGAAAGGGAGAAATGGCAGCAGAAAAGCCCCGTCGTAAACTGGATGTGATATTTACTGCTTCTCATGACAGAGCAAGTAAGGGAACCAAATTAAATTACAAGACAAGAGGTCTTAGACTGACAAAAATACATTTTCCTGTCAGATTTTCAAGACTGCATAAATGTACTGTTAAACTTAAAGCTACAGAATGCTGTGAAGCTAAAAAGCATAAAAATAAGTTTAAAGAAGGCTGGACAGAGTCACAGGAGCCAGTTGGTGGCTGTTGAGCATGATGGTTCAGATGCAAACTCTCCCTTAAGTTACAGTAAGATGAGACTCCTTACATGACTACCATAAGAGAAAGTACATAAACAGTGATCTGGGTTTATCTATTATTCCTTTCTTACCTTACAGAAAAAGATTATAAGGATCTTTTTATGCAATCTCCATTTTTACCTGTAACATATGGTATTAATGCCTATGTAAAAAAAGCCAGTACTATTAGCTGTGAAAACAGAATTCCAGATGATCTGCTGCTCAACAAAGTGCCTTTGTATGCACGACTGTGGGTAAGACACTTTCAGCGATGTCCTAGCTAAACATTTGTAACCTTCAGTTGTACATGTAAATAACTGTGACTGGCTGTGGGACCAGTGAACGCGGTCTGTGCAGCTTTGTGCTCACAACAGCTCCATGTTCAGCAGGGATTCAGCTGCAAACATGGCTGGTGCCTCCTGCTTCCAGCCAGGAGCAAAATGTTGTATGGGCAGCTGGGCAAGAAGTCTTTGTTTCTGGAATGTAGATGAGCATCTTCTGTGGAAATCGGTGAGAGCTGTTATTCTCAAGAGGACTGATTATAGGAACAAGTCTTAGAAGGCTACATTACAGGAGTAAAAAGGCTTCTTTCCACTTTTCTCTTCCTAACATTGTAGTAAATCTTAATGTCACAGTCCTGTAAATTGTCCATAATACTGAGCTATTGAGAGTCATTACCATTTAGCATAAAAAAAAAAAAAAGTGCAGACCAAGAGCTCTTCTTGGCCATCCTGGTAAAACCATGTTCATCCAGAAAACAAACAGAGGGGAAAAAGACTGCATCATCACCAAAAAAACTAAAAATCTGAAAGAAAAAAAATGTTAAAGGAAAGTAGTGGTTGAAGAAGTTTCTGAAAGTGGAGTAGGTACCATTGTTGTAGCTTTTTTTTAGTTACTGTTTTATTTTTTTTAGGAGCTTTGGAATTACAATAAAGATATGGTAAGATACAATATGACATTTAATCAATTCAGCAGTTTAACTTGAAATTAAATTTACCCCATGAAAACATGTTTTCCAAAATATAGCTGAAGAAAATTAAGTATCCTTTAACCAATTTCAAAGCAATTCAGTCTGAATGTGTTGCTGTAGTGCTCCCTTGGAGTCTTCAACTGTGTTCACAGTGAAGGGCTTTGAAATTTCAAAAATTGGTTCAGTTCAATTCACATGCTCAGAAGATTCATTCAGTCAAAACACTTCTCTACGCTATTTCCTGCAATGAAGGGTTTGGGTCTGGAATGTAGTTGTTAAAGGATAAAATCAGTTTGCATTGACTTTTTGAACATGAACAAGTAAATTACTCATTTTGCTGTAAACACTTGGTTGTATATTGTCTAGTTAATATGTTAGATACAGTTGCCCCACCTGGCAGAGATTCAGTGCACCTCTGTGTCTTTTCCTTAAATTTTGCATAAGGTTTTATCAACACAGGAAAGTTAGTGTGCACTAAGATTGGGGTTCCTTTATGATTATTACACCACTTCACCTCCCCACGTGGCTATTTGTAGCAGGGCTGAGGTATGTGCAAGGTTGCTAGCCCATTGCAAACTGGAGTAGAACTGTTTTGCGCTTAGCAGACAGGACTCTGTGCTCATGTATACCCCTACACGGAGTTTTGTGTAGATTCCAGATAGACACTTCTTCCCTGAAAACTGGTTTCCATTCATATGCAGACCTTAAAAAATGGAAAAGAGGCATAAGAGAACAGTATATTTAATGAAAATAACTAATGGAAAATACTGATTAGGAAATGGGTGAACTCCTGCCCTCAAATCAGAGATAACAGTGTTTATAAGTCCTGCTACTACCAGTCACTACATTATGAAGTGAGAAGGAAGTTAAGAAAGTACCAGGCAGTTCATAGTTTTTGACCATCAAACTTTTTTTAACTACAAGGTATTTTTTTTTTCAAGCCAAGCAGCTCTGTGATTGCCCTGACAAAGGCAGTTGTAAGAGAAAGACTCAAATTCTGCTTTAAGCCTGAATTACTCAGACAAAAACTTCCTGTGAAAGAGACACTGGATGAAATCCTGGCTTTGAAATCAGAACCCAGGAATCCTCTTCTGTTCCATTCTGGGTTTTAATCTACCACTCGGTTGTGAATCCAGGATATCTCCTCCTTACCCTCTCTCTAGGTTCCTAAACCTTACATTCCTTTTTACACAGTTACCTAACTTTCACTGGAGTGCTGGAGGAACTACCAAATAGTCAGGTGGTAAAGCTTATCTCTAGGGAGATAGAAGGTGTCTATTTAAATTTCTTTAGCCTCTAGAAAGCTTGCATCTCAGGTTGCTCCCAATTTCCTGGCATGTATCTCAGCTACCGAGCTCTGTGCAAAATGTGTCGTCTTCTTCTCACCATATTTTTAAGTAAAATCAGTCCAAACCTATCAAGTCTCAGCAGGTCTTTGTGAAGCTTTTAATCTTGGATTGTGACCTGTGCCCTGTGAAGAAGAAAGCAAGAATAGGTGCTTCTGATTAGGTGTTCCATAGTTGGAAAGTGCTGACTAATTTTAGATGCCTCTCAGATCAGGCTGCAGGTGAGAGAAGGGGTGTGAGCCATGATGATGTTTAGATTACAGTTGTGATAAGACTGGCCATGCATATCATTTAAAGTTTCCAGAATTTTTATTTAAAATAAAATGCTACATGCTGAAGGAACTGAACATTTTTCATTTAGTTTCATTTTTCAGCTATAAATATGTATTTATTTGTCAAAAACAGAGAGAAATATAAATGATGTAAGAGATATAGAAATAATGAGATGAAATCCTTGCAATCATGCAGAAAAACAACACTTTAATTGCCTGATATTAAATAAATAGGAAAATAATCAAGAAACCATCCCAATGGTGAGATATATTGGAATATGAAATAATCCTGCTAAAAAACTAGTGGAAGAACCTTCCCTTGGGACTTTTAAAAGCAATCTGAAAAAATGGTAGAAATATAATGCTAGCCATTGCACTTAAAGAGGTAGACAGATTGGGTGATCTAATTAAGCAATAAGACACGACAGAGTGTGCATTATGGTGTCCTAATGACTAGCTTTGATGCCTTCAAATGTAAGACAGAGTTCACAATACTGTTAAACACTGAGGTGTGTAATCACAAGACTTTACAACCCTCAAATTGTGTTCCTAAAATATTAATTTCCAAAGGTAAAATATCAGCTATTAGAATGAAAAATATTCCTCAGATGAAGCAGTCACCCTTTTTAAAAAATTTTATTTATTTTTTTGTACTGCACTGTAAGGTCAGACCAAGGGAAATTGTCTAGACAGTGTTTATTGTTACTAATTCTTGGTTAATTAATGTTAATAAAAGTGTGGTGGAATACAAGCCTTTCATCTTTAAGGTTGAAATTGAAATGTATGTGGGAGGAAGGGCTGCTTGGGAGACAGGACTTGCATCCCTGTTAAGTTCTCCTTCTACCCTTCCCTCCAACAGTACTACTCTCTGAAAGCAGAAAGTATTGAGGAAGTCATACAGAGAAGATGGAACCATTTAACAACTGACACCTTGCAAGCTTAAGGCCCAGAATATTCTTAATGAGTTTCAGGAGTTTATTTTTTCTGTTTTCAAATGTTCCCCCCATCTGCCAACACAGATGACTCTTAGCTGCCTGAAACAGAAAGCAGGTGAATGCCAGAGGTGGCCATCAGTAGGTTTGTAATATGTTGTTCATTACTACTTCGAGCAAGAGTGGTGATGACATTTCCTAGTGGTATCTTCACTATGCTGTACATTTCTAAGTGCTTAATCAACAATTATTTCCAAAAGTGAGCTTAGTCCTTGCTGTAGGAAGATCAAGGGAAAAACTAATGATGACTCTTTGCAGAAGGGAAATGCTTATCTTTATTCCTCGGTGTCCCCGGCCAGCTCCACCGCAGTCATTTCAGCATTTCCAGTGGGTAGTACCGGTGAGTCCTGAGTCTGTCTGGTTCCCTACAGGCCTCTCCTCTCCCTGAAACCAAATGAAATTTGAAGTACGCAGAACTTACTTTAATTGCTTCGTAACTTGAAAACCTGTCCCAAAGGCAAGCCTCACACAAGCCCACTTATGTGAACAGACCTGACAAATCACCTTTAGGTTTAGGCCTAATTATATTTTCATTTACTTTATTATTTAAGTACATTTAAGTATCCCTGGGACACTCCATGGCACCTAGTATTTTTTTTAATGGGTGAGTTTCAAAACTTTGTTATACTTTTTAATTGGACTATTTTCACTCCTGACAAAACATTACAATTATAAGGAAATGTTTTTTCATTTTTTAAAAATGTTACTGCACTGATAATGGACAGGAAGTATACTAGGATTTCTGCAGGATTTTAAGACTCTTTGTGCTGAACAAATAACTATTGAAGTTCATTTGGCATTTTACAAGTGAAGACAAACTTTGAGGGTAGCTACTGTTTTTTAAAAGGAAAATTATTCAGAATCCATTTCCACCTTAAAGTATCAAAGACTTGACTAAAATAAAAGGCAGAAACCCAAAATGGTAGTTGTTAATTTTTTTTTTATTCCTGTCTGAACCTATACGCTCTTTTATCTATGTAGTTGTGTCTGACAGAAACAGATCTATAGAATCATAGAATCATAGAATCATTATGGTTGGAAGGGACTTCCAGGGTCATCAAGACCAACCTTTACCCCATCATATTTCTAACGATTAGACCATTAGACCATGGCCTTACGTGCCTCATCAACCTGTTTTTTGAACGCCCCCAGGGACGGTGACTCCACCACTGAGGGGTAGGTTATGGACTTCACTACTCCAATATGAAGCCAGCAAAGACCCAGTTTATTTACTTTTTATCCCTTATATATATTCGGACCACGCACCGAAAACGTACACACTGATTGGTTAACATCCCCCATACGTGGGGCAGACATGCATGTCAGTATCATTGCTATTGGCTCAACTGACAGCACTCCTCATTGGTCCATGCTCTTCCTGGTAGTATACTGGCCACGTCAGCTGGAAGTAAAGTTGCCTTACTTCTCGGTGTTTCTTTCTGTGTCCCTTCGGGTGTCTGATTGGAAACAGCCGATGTTCCTGCTTCCTGCCTCTTGTGATGACCTCTAGTATATGGCTGCGTGTTTAATCACAAGACTATCCAGTGGCTGGTTCATTACACGCCATCGTCCTACCCCAACACACCACCTTCCTGGGCAGCCTATTCCAGTGCTTAACCACCCTCTCAGTAAAGAACTTCTTCCTAATATCCTCCCTTTAGGTAGCTGTAGAGGGCAATAAGGTCTCCTCTCAGTCTCCTCTTCTTCAGGTTATTTTTTAAGAGATCTATATGGGGATTCTTAGAGTTAGAAGACACAGGTTCCTCTCAACAAATAGTTAATTTCTAGACAGCCTATAATAACAGAGGGTACCCAAGAGAAAGGATAGGAGGAAAATGCAAGGACTTCCTGTTGTAATATGAAAAAAACAAATGTAACTTAGTTCTCAATAACCAGATTAAGATTTAGTGATCCCAAAAAAGCATTAATATTCTAAAATCATTAGTTATCATTTTATCTTCTTTCTAATGAAACCCAGTAATGATTTGCTTATGTAAATTCTGGTAATGTAACTACATAAGATATAATTATAAAATTATACCTTTATATGAAAATATAAGGCATTGGTGAAAGGCTCCACTCTGACATTTGAATGAGTACTTCTCTATTTTTGCAGGGCTCAGTCATTAGAACATTCCATTCAGTTTCGGGGCAAGGGATGCTCTTGGCTGGACATGTTCATGGAATATTATTTTTTCCAAAGAAGAAGGAGGTAAGCAGTAGTTTGGGGATGGAATTTTGAAACTACCTCTTATTAGAAGCCATTCATAAGAAATCCTGAAAAAATAGAAGAAGGAGATGGACTTACATTTCTGCTCACCCTAAAGAAAAGTTTGGGGCATGAAAAGAAACAGAAGTCAGCAAATTTATCCTTCTGTGAGGCAAGGTAAGGACATAGGATTTGCACAGAATGAGATTGGCAAGGCCATGAAGTATTTAATCAGTTTATCAGCTGCATACTGCAGAGTAGAAGGAACCTTTGGAGCTCTTCTAAGTAATAGAAAAGTGTGTGCTTCTATTTTCATTTTCACTCACCTCTTTCCAAAGTTTTTTCAATTGTGCTATTCGTAATTTGGTAAATACATTAGAATCATGGAATGGTAGAATGTTTGTTTTTGGAGGGAAACTTCAAGATAATCTAATTCCAATCTCCCTGCCGTGGGCAGGGACACATTCCACCAGACCAGGTTGCTCAAAGCCCCATCCAACCTGGCCTTGAACGCTTCCAGGGAGGGGGCAGCCACAACTTCTCTGAGCAACCTATGCCATTGTGTTTCATCACCCTCACAGTAAAATCTAATTTAAATCTACCCTCTTTCAGTTTGAAACCATTACTTCTTGTCCTATCACTACATGCACTTGTAAAAAGTCCATCTCCAGCTTTTGTGTAGGCCCCCTTCGGATACTGGAGGGTTGCTAGAAGGTCTCCCTGGAGCCTTCTAATCATCTTCACGGACCTCCTCTGCACTCCATGTTCTTCTTATGTTGAAGACTCTGGAACTGGACATAGTACTTCAGGTGGGGTGTCATAAGAGCAGAGTAGAGGGGCAGAATAACCTCCCTCGACCTGCTGGTCATTCTTCTTTTGATGCAGCCCAAGATACAATTGGCTTTCTGGACTCCAAGCGCACATTGTCTGCTCATGCTGACATTGTCATTAATCAACACCCCCAAGTACTTCTCCTCAGAGCTGTTTTCAATCCATTCTCTGCCCAGACTGTATTTGTGCTTGCAATTGCCCCAACCCATGTGCAGGATCTTGCACTTGGCCTTGTTGAACTTCATGTGGTTTGCATGGACCCAACTCTCAAGCCTGTCCAGGTCCCTCTGGATAACATCCCTTCCCTCAAGTGTGTCAACCGTGCCGCAGCTTGGTGTCATCGACATACTTGCTGAAGGTGCACTTGATCCCACCATCCATGTTTCCAACAAAGATACTAAGCAGCACTGGTCCCAATACCAACCCCTGAGAAACTCCACTCGTCACTCGTCTCCAGTTGGACATTGAGCCATTGACCACAACTCTTTGAGTGCGACCATCCTGCCAATTCCTTATCCACCAAGTGGTCTGTCTGTCTCTCCAATTTAGACAAGGATGTTGTGCAGGACAGTGTCAAATGCTTTGCATAGGTCCGGGTAGGTGACATCAATTGCTCTTCTCTTATCCACTAGTGCTGTAACCCTGTCACAGAAGACCATAAAATTTGTCAGGCACTATTTGCCCTTAGTGAAGCTATGTTCTCTATTTTTCTCTCATAACCTAGCTTGCACTACAGGTGATCTCAATATCATTAGAAAATTCAAAGGAATTTCACTCCTTGGAGTAAAAATCGTTAAAAGTAGGGCAATGAACTGTCTTATGAACTGGATTGTATCATTTCACGTTGTCCAACTTCCAAATGATATTTCATGGAAAAATGAAAATATAGCAACATGTTCTTCCGTACAGACCAGTTTGGGAGTTTTTAATTCAGTTGTTTGTTGACAATAAATGTTTTCCAGGGTTAGTGTTATTTGGGAAATTTTCTTGTCTTGCAGTCCAGTGCTATGGAGTGTGCCTCAACCATGTGGGAACAAAGAAACTACAAAGCCAAATTAATCTGGAAAATCTAGTGTCAGTTACAAGGCCAAATATTTATGTATGTGAAGGGGATTTGCACAATGCAAAAAAAGTATCCCAAGGACAGAGTAGATCATGTCATACACAAAGTACCTTTGTGGCTCTCAGTTTCCACTTGTTATGGCAGAAGGTTTGCTTCAAAATATATTGGATGTCAAGGAGATTGAGATAAAGCCGTTAATCCCTGCTTTGCTGGTGCTGACAGAACAGATCTCTAGATGCACAGCGTATGGGAAGTTTGCCAAGCAGAAAGCTGGGGACAGAGGGGGACAAAAGGATGAAAAGTTGCTTGTCTGTAACAGCCCAACTTCATAATTATACCTCAGGATATTAATTTGCTGCACTGGCTTTTATTTAACTTCAAAAATATGGGCTTTAGGGCCTGCTTGTCGTGAAGAACATGTTTTCACAAAAATAAACAGTGAATAGTTTTATGATTGAAATGGAAGAAAGTTAGCTCAGCTAGTAACTTGAGGAAAGATCTATAACCTACAGATTAAATACACCAATGTAAGGAAGCATGAGCTCTCTGTTTTCTATGCACTTGTCTTAGATGCTGAGACAACTCCAAGAATCTTCTTCAACAGAGTTCTATTGTATTTTTCTTTTCTTCTGCTTCTTATTCCGTATGCTTCTTGTGATATCCTTATTGAACACCAACAATTTTAATCTTAGATTTGTATCATCAATTTATACTAGTTTGTTGTTGGATTATGTAGGTCACAGATTACTGGCCCGTATATGTACATCAAGGATGGTTCAGATATGTGTGTATTACCTGGTGCCGGTCTGGACTGGTGGACTTCCAAGAGATTGCAATATTTCTCTGTGGTCATTGATATATTTCAGTTGCAGGGGGTGCTGATTAGCATGTGCTAAATGAATGGAATGAAGGGAAATTCTCCTTTACAAATTTTGCATCCAACTGTTTCTCCCAGACTAATTCCAGGCAGAGCTACCATCCTTTCTCTCTTCCTCAAGGTGTCAGGAGGGTCCTGTGCTGGGGCCAGGACTGATAAAAAGAGGGGATGGTGTTGCTGGCATCCTCAGTAAAGGGCTCACCAAATCATTAATGATGCTACATTGCACATAACCAACTAAACAGGACCCAAGCTGACTTCTGATGAAGGTAAGTCTGTGTCCTGAATATCTAAGGGGACACTGTGGTATTGTTCACTCAGGCTTGTTCATAATTCAGGATAACTGAGCCTTCAGAGCCAGAAAAATGGAGTTCTGACTAAATTAACTGATTTCTGTGGCCTAGTTCTGGACCTTTGGCAAATATTCTGAATTACATTGTTGCATATTCCTGGTGGAGATTCTATAAATTCTGCAGAAGAGAGCAACAAATAACATCTGCAGATCATTTATATTTCAGTGCAGTGTGTTTCTTTGTGACTGTAAATTAAGGATAAGACATTAAAAAAAAAACACTTCTCATTGACCTCAAGGTGTTTTTGACTTCTCTTACTCTTCTCGTTGTAAGATACTTCAGTTTCTTTTTTAGGAGAGATAAATTGATGTTAATACTGAAAGACAAAATAAAGTAATTAAGTTTTCAACACAGATATTAACTTAGAGGTAGTCTCTTAGGGGCTAATACATTACTTGCAATATTACTTTAAAATGACATTGTAATTGATTACTATTAACCTGCTTCATTTGTAAGATATGTGCTCAAATAAATGATACAAATAGTTGTTTCTATTGATAAATTCTCAGTTACCAATAAAATTCTAGGTCAAAACAGATGAGATTTCTTTTTAGGCAGCACTCCAATTAATCCATAAGGAGTCAATTCCTCCAAAAATGCTGTAGTTGTTAAATAGTATCTACTTTCTGTGGAATTTTCTGATCAGGGCAATTCATTTCTTACAAACATCTGCTTTGACTTAGAGGACACACCTCTCATGTACAAGCAAGAGAAGCATTTCTCTGGCTTTGTGTTAAAGTCAAAAAAAGATACCCATTGATTTAGCAGACTTTGGATTAGGTCCTTGGCTGCTGTGCTAAATAGCTGGGAAAACTGTACCTTATCAGTCCTGTGTTATGTCTGGAATATGATCACACAAACTGTACATATCATTCATACTGCTTCTTACATCTTGATAGGGTGCAGGGCAAGAGCTGGCTCAGCTGTGCTGCATAATGGAAGAAAATGACTAAAACAAGTACATCAGGGTCTGTTGTGTATGGTACAGAAATACCAACCCAATGAATCCTGTTTCAGTGCTGGGCTTGCAAGAGTCCAACACTTGTGAACTTAAGTTTGTGCACAAATAAAACTTGGATCCAGCAGAGTCTATTACTCAAAGTTCTGTGGGAAAGTAGGTGTTGTATTCCTGGGTCTGTTCCAGCTCTGGAAACAATACAGCTGTATTCATGATGTGCTTCATGTATTACTGAACACCCTACTGGACATGGGGCTTTGCATCCCTAGCATGGATAATCAACAGAGCATGTTACCTGCTCACAGATAAATGATAGCTGGCTCTATTTGCCAAACATGAATATGTGTTTCTAATGGATGTGGCACATAAACTCGAAGTTATATATGGAATTTTTTAGACCATAAGCTCCATAGGTTGCTTATTGACTTCCTTATTGTTACAGAAAAGGAATGCTGACAAAAAATGTGATTGTGGGTTCATCACACATATGAAAAAAAGCTGGAATATCTTGAAGTTTTTTATAGGCTTTTGTTTTACTATCATCACATATTGTAAAACAATGAGAATTTTTGTATTTTACAGCATCACTTTGAATACTTTGTTGCATTGTTGTAAGAAGATCTGAACTAAGCTGTTGGAGATGATTGGAAAAAAAAAATGAAGACACAGACAAGACAGTATTACAAGTGCTCTATTGAGCATGGAAAAACTGAAGAATGGCTTTCCATGAAAAACCATGGAAAAACTGAAGAATCTTGTTAAATGCAATCACACTAAGTCTCAAAGACACAGAAAGAAAAAGTTAAGGAGTGTTCATTGTCAGCTGAAGATATTTGAGTCAGTCCTCCAGTCCAAGCTATGGATCCTCTTAATCATGTTGATCTCTTGAACTGCTGGAATTTGGATTCAATTGAGATAATTCTGAGACTCTTTGTATTGATACTATGATAATGGTTTATTTTAAAGTCTTGGAAACAGAAAAAACACTGTTGTCTTTAAAAGTATCCCTTAGTCCATAATTCTACTTTGTACAAATATGTTTAAAAGAAATGAATAAATGTCAAAGAGCCTTAGAAATACAGGGACTTTGAGTAAAAATTTTGTGTGAGTTTCTTGAATCTGCTTGGAAATCCAAAGTCCCAGGAGCCTTTCAGGATTCAGCTCACTTTGCATACTGAAAAATCAGCTGATTCGATAAGAAGAAAATATATTTCAATACTTTCATATATTCAGTTCAAGATTGGATAATAATTCTAGGCTAATATTAATGACAAAATTTGGCCTTTGAGTATAGAGTCTTAGTATAATTGCAGTATAGACTGGTGAAGCTCGATTCCTGTTACTAGACATGCACATCTTTATACTATCTAAAGCTCTGGCTCAGCTACAGACACTTATGCACATGAATAACCTTTTCACATTAATATCTGCCTGAAACTTGCAGAATAACTCTTGAATAAAGAAAAGCATGTTTATGCATCTATGGAACAACAATCAAGAAGTTGCCTAGTGCAAAACTGAAACAAAAATAGTTTTTCTGAGATGAGGTAAGAAAGAAAGGGCTGAGAAGGAATGCCTGATCCAAACACACTGGCAGCTAGTTTGGTATTTTTGTTTTGAATTGTGGATCCAAAGCATAATCCTATTTTCATTGGCAGTGAAGATCTTAAGCAGCATAGATACTTCTTGGCTGGGATTACGCTACCAGAATCTCAGTAGTTTGCCAACTAACTCAAACAGCTGCATTTCCTTTAGAAAAGAATTACCTGAAGATAGATTGACAACACTGATCTATTCCAAGTAATTTTATTGTTAGACCATTTAACTATTGTTTTTCTCTGTGATACTGTTTTTTATTACAGTTTGCACAATTTCCCAGAAATGTAGCAAATCATGTACAACTTGTAATGAAATGGAAGCCTGCAAACAATATTAGAAGTCATTTAGAAGGCAGTGAAAATAGGATGTTTGATTCACACTTTGAAAACACACAGCCAAGGCAATATAATTCACAGATATTTTTCCTACCTGTTTCACAATAACTTAGACAGATTCAGTAAGTTCTGAAACTTGGGTGAAAGGGCAAGATAAAAAGTAGCTCATTTGGGCCAGCTTGTGTATAGTCATGAGGCAGGACTACTGGAAATGACTTTCCAAAGAAAAGAGTTAAACACAAGATGCATGTGGTTGGGTGTAGTGGGTCATTTATGTGGGGTTTGGTATGAGAAATCCAAGGAAGAACTTTCTTGTTGGTCTTGAAAACCAATTCACTAACAGGGTAAACTGAGTCAGATCGAGTAATAAATGTATTGTAATTATTTGTTGGGGTATTATTAATATTTCTATTTGTAAATATTTGCTAGATGTCAAAATTCTCAGATAGGCTATATAAATGTCTTAACAAAGACAGAAATAACAGATCCACCATTTCCTCAGGAAAAAAAAAACACCACTGTTTTTTTCCTGTTTGATGACACTTATTTGGCTGCAAAAGGCGGGGTTGTGGCTGTTCTTACTTCCTGACAGGGTATTTCTTTGCTCTGTCCATATACCCAGAATTTTATGGGTTTAACTAACTCATTTCTCCTTTGTTGTATCTGGAGCCTGATAGATGGAGAAGAGTAAAATAAAAGGTGGGAAGTTTTTTATCTTGGTTATCCTGCACACCTGAAAGTGTTTTGATATTCTAGTCCACACTGATGACATGAATAGACTTTATCTTTTATCTTTGCCAAAGAATTTCTAGTTTTGAGATACCTGCTTTGACAAATCAGGTGTTCAGGAGAGCCTGGGCTTAGGTTAAATCTCTCACATCCAGAACACAGCCTGAATGATTTTCCTTCAATTTCCAGCTTTTTGTAACTTGTTATGAACATGTCAGTAGTTCATCTTTTTCTCCTTTTTAAATGATGACTCAGTGAATGACCAGAACTCTCTGCATTGATTACTAACAGCAGCTTTACAATGACCAGCCCTAGACAGCCATTTAAAAGGCATGAGATAAGAAATTTAAAAAATGACACAGTGTGAGAATTTCACCATTCTTCTCTTAGAGTCTTTGTACCAGCTCTTTGTTCCTGCAGCAAGGGGATTATCCACATAGTTACTAAGCACAAACCTGAACTCTAGTAAAAGCTCAAATTAACAGCAAAACACACACAGATCAATAATCTGAACTGAAAGAAATAATTTAAAAAGTAATATTGAAGGACTCAATCTAATATATGTATGTTTAGCTTCAGTATCCAAGTATTGTCTATTCATCCAATGTTTACTGTGCCCTGTGTTTATTGTGCATTCTGAATAGCTACAAAGCTGGAAAGGGGACCTGGGCATCAGGAAAAGTAATGGCTTACCCTAGCCAGCAACCCTAATTGAGGATGATAACGCAAAAAAAGTATTGGTCCTACTGGGAAACTACAGGCGTTCTCAGGTGACTTTTCTCATGAGGTGAAAGAAGCAGCACAATTATTTACATAGGTTTTCTGCCAAGGAATTACCTGAAGTGGTGAGACCTGGAGAACTCCTAGCAAAGGCCAAAGCTGAAAGCTGCAGAAGAGACCTTATCTCTCTTTGCTCTTCCCAGTTTCTACCTCATTTTAAATATGCTATGATCTCCACCCCTGCTGTAACTCTAAGCAGGAATTTATTCTTAGTTCCTAAACAGAAGCAATAAGAGTGTTAATCATTAAACTCCTACAAACTTTTAATGAGATGAAACAAATAAATGCCTTAACCTGGGTAGAGATGTGCTCATGGGGTTTTTGCTTTATTTAAGTAAAAAATAAGAAGTAATGCCAGTCCTAGAAAATGAACTTATGCTTCCAGAAAAATTGAAAAGAAAGATTCCAACTTGCAGCAACAATACTGGCATTGTCCAGACAACCTGGGCAAATGCAGAAATGTAGGAATATTGTTTTGAACTCAGCTGGAATGAACGTGCTTATATCTATGGCATTCAAAACTATTGAAGTAACACTACTATTTGGCTTCATTCATTTATGCCTATCACGTAACTGAGTTGTGGTGAGGAAGAAACAGTGCTATTTTCCTTTAGGTTATGTGATTTGGGGAAGGGAGGTGTTGTTTTTTAATTTTTTGTTGTTTTTGTCTGTATAAGATGTGTATTCATCATTGATAATTAAGCAAGTGTTAGTAGAGATCTGTTAAAGCAGCTCAGTTATTAAAGTGTTATTCAAGCACAAAAAAGCTTGCAGAAATATTGTGTTCTGCAAGCTAACTGTGATTTTCAGAAAGCTTTCAAAATGTTTACACATATAAAGGGTCAGTGGGAAAATTTCCCACCAGTCGTTGTTGCTATAACAATATTGTACGAACAAAAAGGAAAATATTTACTGATTTTGGTTTTCTTTTCCATTCTCTGTAATCTACAGTGAACCATGTACTTTCTGCCTCTGGTAGTGTAATATTTTCTCTTCCATTATAATATGTTCTGCAAAAGACAGAATACAAATAACATGATAAGAAACATTTACTCATAATTTTACTCCATTTTTTCCCCTTTCCACTTAGGATAGTAAGCCACAGGCTACCAACTAATATATCTTATTTCTGAACTGATAATAAGGGATGGTAAAGAGATGGGGGGCAGGGACTTGTTCATTTAGATAGTCTAAATTACAGCTTAATGGACTAACTCCACACTAACCTAATTTTATATTCTTTATCCTTAGCTCTATATTACTGATCTTACTCCCACATGGATTCTCTTGCTATTCAATATTCAGAAAGTGCTTCTCTGCTTTATCTTTTAGGGACTAAATAACATTCATAACCTCTCCATGAGAAGCTGACCTCCACTGACTGCTGATGCCTCCTTCCCACACAACCACCCAACACTGAGAGGCATAACCAACATGAAAAGTGATACTCCTAACTGCAGCATGGGGGTGTTTGCTGAGCTGCATCAGATTCTGCCAAGCAGCTGTAGAAATTCTTGTCACATTGGATTCCTTAAAACTACACTGACCAAAAGTACTAAGGAGGAAATTTTGAAGAATATCACATAAACCTGTCCTGGCATAGGGATATAAGACTTGACCAAAGAGGTATCCTTAATGACAGATGTCTAAATCAGTGTATTTTAAATAGCAGTCTTGGATCTATCACTGTTTCTAGCCCTCCACCTCCTTAGCAGTGGTCCAGCTGTGGGCATCCCCAACCTATATCACCGTTGCTGTTAACCACTTTTTCAAATGACAAGATTTGAGTGCTTTTCTTCCATTAAAATGCAAAAAAAAGAGAGGGTTAAACAGAGAGAGCATAACAGTCGATGCAGGAAGCAGGATCCTGTCTTCATAGCAGATGCCCAGTGATGAGTACGTGAGCAAGGCAATGGTGCAGTGGTATTCTCTTGTAACATCCCTCACCATGGCACCTGTCTCTCCAGAGAGTCAATCCTTTGTCAATCCTTAGGTCTGTGCACAGACCATGTTTCATGTTCTTGAAAGTTTTAGGAAAAAAATAACCTGTACTGCAGTGTGCTCAGGTACAGAGTGCTCGGGTGCAGAGGGGGCCTCAGCTAGGACCACAGGTAGAACAAAGATTAGTAAGTGATTGAGCTCTCTGTTAGGTTACATTCATTTTGTACTATTTAGTATAAATTTAATGCAACTTCATGAAAATATGACACACTAGTTTGTGGAGGCAATGGCTTTGAGAATACACTGGCCAGCATGCACCCATTTTTTAGACTAAATATAGGAGCTTAATCCTCTTATATGCTTTTCCTGAAGGAGATATCTGCTTTTCCAACTTTGAGGATAACTTTGTTATAGAAAAAGTCATTAAAGTTACCCCACTTATGTTTTCTAAGATCAAAGGTTCAGGTTCACTACAGAGTGACACCAAGACCGTCATTTTTTCTACAAATTGCCACACATTCTTACTGCTTCTGAATATCCCAACTGTTGAATCGTTTAAAAATGAAATAAGATGGAACCAAATTAAATAAAATGGAACCCAAAGTTTTTTTCCTTTCCTTTCTAAAAGATTGAATGGTAAATTCACAATTCTGTCCTATGTTATTATTTTTCCTTAGACTGCTCCTTTCTCCTCTGAGAACTGGTCTCATCTTCTGGTTAATAATTCACCAGTAAAAATACTGAAAAAACTTGCAAGACATCAAAAATATAATGCATTCACACTTTTTTTCTTAAATATTGAATCATTTTAGTTCACAAGGAATCTTCCTTATTGCAGTAATTTTTATCTTTATGTTCATAGATGTGCATATAATGTCTGGGAAATTTCAATTAAAAATTTGTATTTAAGTTAATAAAAAAGGTGTCATGACAGAAATAAGCCACATGGTTTTATGCTCGTATGTTGACCTGGAGTTTCCCATTAAGCAACTGGCAGGTGAGAGGTGATTCTTTCCCTGCTGGATATTGTAATTCTCCTGGAAAAAACGATGGGTTTGACTCATGCAGGTCAAAGTTATTCCCAGTACAATCTCACTGAAATCAGAGGAATTATATTAGAAGTGCAGTGTTTGCTGCATGAGTTTTGTATTGGTTAGGTGTAGCCTCATTCGTTCACTTGGGAAGATTTCTGATATTCATTATCCTTTTAGAGCAAGTTTTATGCCTTGTCTTAGAGGTTGATTTAATTTAATATTCTCTATAGCAAACAAAGCAATAGTTCAATTTGAACAAAACCTTAGGTCATCCTGCAGCAAATCACTTACAGGCAGTTAATTGAAAACAATCTGAGGAAGAGAAATACAGCAAAATGAAAATACTTCTGAATGTTCAAGAGAGGAACCAATTAGCAAAGCAAGTCAGCATGATAGAGATAGAAGAACTGAGAGTGATTCATCTAGTTGTTAAGCCAGTTTTACACCAACTTAGTGCAAACAACTTCTTAGAGTTGTGTTAGTGTAGCTGGTATTCTGAGCAAGCAGTTTCATTGTAATTTAATGATACACCTTAGTCCTCACAAGAGTGTCAAGCTGAAACTATTTTCCATGAGACTTGGACACAATATTCAAATAATGTGCATATTTCTATAAAATGTGCACCAATAATGTTTGAATAAATTTGAGAGTTTCTTGACCCAAAGCCAATACAAAACCTCTCTGGGTTTTTGATTTACATAGAGAATCACTAAACAGCACTCAGTCTATAATAATAAGCTTTTCCTAAATAATAAGATTTTTTTTGTACCAGCAAATAGCCAAATATATTATTTATATATTATTTATATTCAAGTAGCTTAAGCGCCATATTAAGTAGAAGTTACAGGAGTATTAGTAGTGAGAAGGAAAAAATACTGCCACCTTTATGTAGGTATCTCCCCAAAAAAGCTCAACGAACTCCAAAACTTTAGAGTTAGGATTAAATTACAAAGCAATTTAGAAAGTTTACAGTGTGTAAATATGAGTTTGAATCTCTCAGTTACTTCCCCCTGGCCCCCCAAACTCTACCTTGAAGTCAGGACATAAGTTAATCTGTCATTTAATAATCAATTCCTAACAACTTCCGTTATCTTCCATCATCAAAACTGGAGTAATCCAACTATTTTTAGCCCAGCTGCCACTACAAATGAGGTTTGTATGATCACCTCATGCTTGTGTGTCACTAGATTTGTCTTCCCATTTACTTCTGAATCCCTTTGGTCAGTTTTAAGTCAAGTTACCTGAGGGCTGATATGCCTGAGTTCCCACACATTTTGTGGAAACAGAAACTAAAACTAGAGAAGGGAAAGTTTATAAAAGCCTCTGTAAATACCGCAGCTGAAGGAAAGACTAGTATCAGTTTTTGCACTTTTTGGCATTAGAAAAGTCACACAGGAGATAGACATTTTCTGATACCCTCTGTCATGAATGGAGCTTCAGCTGGAGCTCACGGGACTCATGGCTGTGCACAAATCGACATGACATCACAGTTTGTTAGTTGTAGATCTCACACAACTGCCATTTCTTGGTGGTGTTGCCATTGTACAGCTGCTACAATGCAGATTTACTATATGGAAAGTGCTAAGATAAGCATTTGTTTGAATATTTCTGTGCCCTGTTATAAAGTAGTATTATTTAGTCTTTGGCTTCAGGAAGGGGAATGCCTGGGCAGGAAGCTTGGTGTCCTTCCTGGGACAAAGGACATAGGGTCCGTTTTTATATTGCAATGACCACCAGGCAACTAGCTCCATGTATTGGCTGGGGACAATGACTTCTGCCATTGCCTTCTGGAGGACAAAAGCTTAGACATTTCCTTGAAGGCAGCAAGGTGCCAATGGTCTTTTTTCTGGTTCCCAACCTCTCTCCTGGTGGCATGGAGACACTGCTCTGTCCATTTTGCTGCTGTGGTCTAGGAAGTGTTTTCTGGCTGAGCTGTCTGCTTTCCTTTTAGTGCAAGAGCACTGTGCTGTATCCAATTCATTTTTAAAACATGAGATGAGAACTTGAGTTCTGGACCCAAATGTCTGTCCTACTTTCCAGTGAGTAAGAACCCACTTTCTGCTTCTAAAGGCCTTACAGGCGCACTGGGAAATGCCAGTAGCATCACTAGGGTAAACAAATGTGAACAAGGAAGCTGCTGGAGTATGAATTCACAGACCTTCATGTTTGATATGAAGGTCAGGTAACAACAGTTTCATGATTACATAATTTATCCTCTGCTATATGAAACCTAATAGCAAAATGTAATGGCAACTTTACATCCCTGTAAAACACCACCACCATTGTTGAGCATTGCCAGATTTTCACCAATCCTTCATTTTTGCTTCATTTAAATTAAGTACTGCAGGTTCCTTCAGTACTATCTGCAAGTGTTTAATACTTAGTGTAGAAAAATTGTGAAAGCAAAGTTAACTAAGTGCTGATTAAATATATGTTGGGAATAAACCCCATGTATTAGTACCTCTCAGAAATAGTAATGGTTGAGTAACCAGTAGGGGTCTTTTTTTGCTGACATGAAACACATGAACCAATGCAGTATGGCAGAACTTTTATTCTGCTTAAGATAGTTATAAACCCAAATTAAATATTTCTTTGAAATATGCATCCGTTCACAAAGGTTATTTTAACTAAATATCAGTTGGCTATTTCAAATATTTTGCTTGTTCTTTACTTAAGAAACAGCAAGCAAGTCCCATCCTTTAAAGCCTTGTTAAATAATTCCTTCAGAGAATGAATGTAAATATGGCTCCTTTCATATACCAGACAGTTTCAGTAAGGATTTTTCAAGGTACATGTTAGTTCTCTCAGTGATGAGGATTCAAGAGTACAACCACTGGTTTAAAAATGTACCAACTGCTTACAGCCAACACTGAGGTGTTAAAATAATAAGGATTTTATTTTCCTCTTCTCTGTTTTGTGGCAGAATTTTATGGGGGGTTCACAGAAATGTCATAAGGAATTTTGCTCTTGGGAAAAAAGTGGTAACAGAAAGGAAAAACATTCCTGTAATTGACTAACAGCTTTGTGTGAGCATTGGTGTTTGAATGGAATCTAGAGGCTGACACCTGAGCTGTTGTTGGATGTTAAATAAGAAATACATTTTTTATTTGTTTTTCCTCTTAGTTACAGTGATGGAGACATGTAATGCAGTAAGTGTGTTCTGTTGTACTATCCGTGACCTCGATGGAGAGAGAGAAAATGGGCTTTTGCTGTCAACTTCTCATCTTGTTACATATTTGAATTTTACTCCAACATTACTTCCAATCTAATTGCATTTGACCCAGGACTCTTGCTGTGCTAGTTTCAGTCAGCATAACTGGAGGCCTATGTAACAGCTAGTATTTATAGAGTAAATATAATTGCTTGCTAAGCCCTAGAAGCATCGGCCTTATGATCTTCCTCGTTTTCATTAAAATACAGGGGGTTTTTCCACTTGCTCATGGAGGCAATACAGACAAGGTATTTGTGTGCCTTAAGTGGAAACTGTCTGCATTGAAAAATGAAGCTAGTGAAGTAAAAAAGCTTGCCCTATTCAGTATAAGTTTAAATTAAAAATATCAGCTTGTGGTCAGGTGTAAAACTCATGCATATGTTTACTAACAAAATATCCATACATGTAAATTACTGATGTCTGCATGTTTACATTTAAAATAGCAGAGCTGTTTATATGTTTGCACAGTTTAGGGGATGTTCTTTTAATTCCTTTCTTTCTTTGATGGGGATAATGCAGTGCTCAACATGCAGAGTTTCGTGTTTCTGCCATTACAAAGCAAGGTATCTAGATCTGTTTTTTTGCCTTTGCATACTTGCCTAAGTTTTTCTTCAATTTGAGAGGGCTTTTGGCATTTCAGAATGAAAACCTGCAAGTCACTTTTCTCTGGTATTCTGTTAACACCTGAAACCACACATGGGCTAGACAACATATGACTTTCATATCTCTGGAGTGATGCCTGGAACAAGTTTCAGTAATAGTGCTTTCAGGCTCAGTGCTGCACAATTCCAAGTGCATCTTTAAGGATCATCATCAACCTCATCATGGGGCTTGTGTACACATGAGCTGTGAAAACATAGAATATTTTGCAGTAGCAAGCTTTGCATTATGTATATCCATTACTCTCTCAATTTAAGGAAAGCTAGTGTGTGTGTTATAGCACAAGGCTGTGTGTATGCTAACCTGAGTTCTCTCTTTCCAGTCATTTTTATGTAATAAATCAAAGCAAGCTATCTTCAATACGCAAGCTGTTTCATTTTCACAATGCAACCTTTCCCTTCCCACTCAAATTACAACATCTTAAAAAGCTCTAAACCAGTAGGACATGTGTAGATACACATATATATTGAAAATCAGAATATTCATGTATCTTTTCAGTCAAGATAATTTTAAAAAGGAAATGACCTCTAGAATTTTATTATTCAGGATTCTATTTAATAAAATAAAAAATGAGCCAATGAAAGATACATCTACTGGGATTCTCTCCTCACATAGTCTTGTGACTTCCCTATGATTCACATTTCCTGGGATTCCACATCTTTCCTCTCAAAATAAATCTTATTTTCTGTATTTTAAGCTTTAGTTTAAGATACTTCTGAATAACATCCCTCCTTTGCCTGGATGCTCAGATAGAAGTTTTTAATTATTAAAGAGCATGAGTCAATTATTTCTAGATTTCTGGTAGGTCATGCCTTTCTTTGTCTTTGAGTTTGTACATATTTTCTAGTAAGGACTTTGTTTTGGTCCTGGTGCAACACTGAATGTATCACCAGCACACAGCAGTGCACAGAGGGCTGTGTGAGCCCTGAACCTGAAAGGGACTGCTAGGTGAACACAGCTGTGGTCCCTCTGATTATATGGCAAAGTGGCTTAGGGGTCTTGTATTTTTTCCCAGAAACCCTAGAAAAAAATATTTGTGTGCAATGCAAATCATGTGCACTGTAAGCCTGCTTAATTTCTGGATGCATCAGACTTTCAGCACACGAGCAGGTGAGTTTTCCAGCTCACGTACATTGAGTCCAACAAATCCAGCTTTGCAGTGTATGAATAGCAGAATGGACAGTCCCAGAGGATTCATTTTCACATGGAGAAGTGTAATATGTGTGGGCTTGCTGTGTGAGAGTCCGTTTGCCTGAACATCAAGCAGTCAGATCAGATGTTCTGCCAGACTTTCTGCAATCCCTTGTAAACCCCAGCAGTGCGCTAGTATAAGTGTGGCTCTTGCCCTGCAGCTGGCACAGCAAATGTGCTCCAGGCTTCGGCATTCTGCTGTTTCTGCAAACTGCAAATGCATTCCACTTCCCCACAGGTCTGGGTGGCCCCATCTCGTGGAGGTCATACACTTCTGCTCAGTGGAGATGTGGGAGTCACAGAGGAATCTGGTTTCAGCTAATACTTGCAGTAGGTTTGGCAGCCAGGGGCATGAAGGACCACTTGTGCATCCTGAAGTGGGGTATGAAGTAGAAGCCCAGCATGGAGCCCTGGTGATCACAGATCAGTGCCTTCATTAACCACATGCTGCTCCTGCATGGCGGCATCTGTGAGGGGTTCTGAAGGTTCCTCAGGACTCCTGGCTGCGGCGTTTAGCACAGGACTGGTCCTGAGGTTTTGCTCCTGACTTTATGAACACAATTTTTCCCCCAGTGAAAACAGTACAGTGCCAGATGAATGTCAAAGTTTTGCTCTTCACCTCCTAACACATCTATGAAAGCTTGTAGTGCTACATATTTAATGTGCATCACATCTGTACATCTCTAGAATGATCTGTCTATATGAACAACAGCTGAAACACTTCATTCTGTACAGCTGCCAAAAAGCTTCATGTACATCACATTAGTCAACACAGAAGGAATTGGTTATTTTTATAAGGCAAATGCCACCAAATCCTTTTTCAAATATTTAAAATATTTTTGGCAAATCACTTTTTTATAATCCTTATACAGCCATTTCATGATGAAACAGAACATAATATTGCATGTGATGAACATTCCAGAACCTCCCCTCTGATTTTATTAGTTTCTTTGCACAGACAGATGTTTTAGTACAAAAAAAGCAAACAATTCTGATATAAATCCACATATCTGTATGTAGTCAGCTTCTTATGCACCACATTGGCAGCAACAACAGCTGTAAAGTATGTACAGCTAAGGTCGTATGGGACCATGCCACAAAGGCATAGCATGGATGCACTCACAAAGTTAGGTAAATGAAGAAGTGGAAAAATGCATGGTCTTTTACAGAACTAGTAGGGGCTGGTGGAGGAGGACTGGGGACACTGCAGGTGTCTGGCAGCCCCTGTACTTCTGCTGTAAAAACACCTGCGAGGTGTGATTTGTGGGGTTGGTGTGACTGAATGTAGGAATGGTCAAATTTGATTAGAGAAGACCATACTTAGTTCACTTTGCTGAAATGAAACACGTGTGGCCAAGACTCAATGGACTGATACTTCTTTCTGCCTTAACCGCCCAAACACCAGTGATCACTCTAATGCAGTCTATCTACTTTTTATTTCATTTTTTCTTTTATTTTCTTCCGTGTCTTGTTATTACCCAATGGATCAAATATCATAGTTTTATACTGTTCCAGAATACCCATGAAAACAGAGAGTACATTTACTCTAGACTTACACTGGTAGGACCAGTAGCAGGATCTGGCACATTTTCTCTGTGAAGACCCTGAACACTTCCTTTCTTTGCACTCCCAGCTGGGTAGCTTCAGAGACTGGCAAATGAGAGGCACTATTTTTAATGTCTCATTCAAAGAGCAATGTGGTAAAAGTGGCAAATAATAATTTCTTTCAATACAGGAAACAACACACAGTGTCACTGTTCCTATTTTATGAATTATATTAATAAATCTCTTCGTGTTAATTGTAATTATTTGTGCTACTCCAGCCTGCAGACTTTTCATTTTACATATTTACAGTTAATCAATGTTATATTTAGGGCAATTTGTTTTGTGTGCATATGTGTGTGAATTTTAATATGCTACAGAACATCATCAGTACGGTTTAAAGGTGATTTCAAAAATTGGTTTTTTAAGTACTTCAATGAAATAACATATATAAATATTAATAAAACATTATTAATAGGGCTGAAATTAAGTACTAAAATGTTAATTTTGCATGGACATCCTTAATATAGAACAAAGGCATTTTTTTTTTTTCTGAAACTGGGGCTAAAATAAGCAATTGTCTTTTAAATGACAAAAGGTGTGCATTAATATTAAGACTACTGTGCCAGTCAAGCTTCAGTCCCTGCTCTGACATAGAAAGACATTGCATACTACAAAGATATCAGAAAATAACTTTTTAACGTGGAAATGACATACCTTATTCTCAGCTTTGTTCCAAGAAATGGGATTTGGGCTGATTTTGAAAAAAATGCTCAAAAATATTATCAACCAGAGGAAAGCATTTTGCATGAGAACATGGAAATTTGGCAGAGAAACAAACAAATGGAAGCACACTGTTACACTGAAGTGTTGGGCAACATTAATAATAGGACATTTCAAATATTGTATAACCAAAAATAATTACACAATTACTTAAATACTTTTCAAATTAAAGAAAAATAAAATTATCAACCCCCCTCTGAGACAGAAGGTGTAGCATGGAGGGAGATATTGTCCTTCACATTCAACCTCCAAGCAGTGGAATGCTTTGTGATACCCAAGCTGTTGGAAGAGAGAGCAAACTCAGAGGTGGATGAAGAACAGGGTTAGGAGCGAGCCTAAAGTCTTATCAAGCAGAGGAGTATCCAGCTAAACTAAACAGCCCTTACTCCCCTGCTATAGAGAGAAAATAGACACAAATAACTGGTGGCTGAAGCCTCTAGTAACCACAGCTTGGGATATTCAGCGAGTTACCTTCACAGTAACTCTCAGTTACTTGTATGGAGAAACACCCATTTTCTACCCTGGGATAAAACTGTTTCTAGGAGTCAGATCAGGAGATTTTGCATGAATTCTTTCTTTTGTAAATTATTAAAGCACTCTGCAGAGCATGTGCTTGCATTGCTGGCAACCTGATCACATGCTGGGCCAAGCACACAGGGTCTGTGGAAACCTTCTGATAAAATCCTGAAGAAAGCCTGGTGCCCTAATGATGGTAGAAATTGTGCCAGGCAGAGCTGCTGCAGGGAACAGCTGAGCTGCGTGCCCTCCTCACATCCCTGCCTTGCCGGTTGTCCCTCTTTTATATATGTGGATGCTGAGATGAAGATGCAGACCCAGACCCATACAGGATCTCCAGGAAGTAAAAATTCTGGAGGGACCTCTTCCCAGAGCTGATTTTATCCCTAAGCAGCCTCTTATGAAGCAAACAAACCCAGGAGCTCTCAGGCCAGCCTGAGAGGATGTTAATGATGGTTGCTATAAATATAGCACAGCTCTGGATTGGCTGGTGTTTTTGTTCTTTTCACCTTTATCTCAGAGAACAAGAGGCTGAGGAAGTGCATACCCTGTCCCTGACCTGTGCTGTCCCGGACATCTGACTGGAGGAAGAGTCTCCATGTGGAGCAGAGAGATGTTTGAGGGGAGAGGTGGGGGGAGAAGGGTTGCAGAGCCAGGAATGTCTTTTGTCCACATAGAAGCAGAAAGATCAGCTAGATGTGAAACTGCTCTTTTAACAAACCGTGCTTTCTTTTTCACAAAGGTGGTGTTTTCTCACAGGGATCAGGACATGAGAAATCTCCACATTGCTGACTGCTGTTTGATGCCAAGCATTCAACCAAGAGCTTATCTTTTTTGTCAAAAGATGATCCTAGGGAAAAAATGCATAGTTATTTTGTCCTACAATGGTGCCTGAGCCCTTTAACAAAAAGGTACCGCTTCCTACCAGAGGCCTCTTCTATTTTTATTTTTTTTTTCTCCAGGCTGAAATTATTATTCTGCTACAGAAAGTGAACGTTTTGCCTCCCTTCCCATAAACATTCCACCCACTTTAATAGGAAAAGAGAAACATCTATTCTTCCTGTTTCTGGTCCCCATCCAGACCTTCAAATCTTGTAATGTGTTTATCCTGGAAAACAGGGAAATATATGTATTTTCCCTGTACTGCAGATGGAGAATTAAGGCAGAAGAGGAGTAAACAGGTCATGCTGAGTGGACCCAAGCCCAGTGGCCCCAGGATTGACATTGTGGTTCATGAACCTGAGAGAGGAGCTGTGCTCAAGCTGCTGCAGAACAGTGAGGGAGCAATGTTCTGACAGTCAAACATCTATGCTGTGGGTGTTTGTGTAGACCTGGAGCTTCTGCTCTCACCATCACCCTATCAGTGACATCTAAACAGGCTCAGCTCTGGTGTCCCTCACTTGGATGAAGGATCCAGGTGATATGCGGCTACAAAATGCCTTTAATATCATGTGCGGCACAGTCCTGACTGTCTGTAGGACAAACATAGGCTGTGGGGTGTGCCTGGTCAGCCTTGGAAGATGAAGGAGGGAGAGCCGTGCAGGGAATGAGCCCATTCCCTCTCTGCTTCATGACAGACCCTGGCTCTCTTCTCTCTTTCCAGGAGAGCAGGGCTGGGCTGCATATGTTTAAAACTCCCTCCTTTCTTCTTTCCCATATAAGCACATTGTTGGCCCCTACTTACCTGTCCCCTGCTCCTTCCAGCAAGTCAGCAGAAAGGTAGGGCTGGCAGCAGCAGCTCCTGCCCCACCAGTGTTTGGGGGGGCTGCTCTGTTCATGGTGGGGAAAAACTGAGAAGGAGGCGGCTGCCAAGGCAGGGGAAGGGGGACATGGAGACAGATGGCTGTGTGCACAGGGAGCATTGCCTGTGTGGGCAACAGCCTGTGGGAGGTTGCCCAACTCGGAGCTGCTCTCCCCACAAACAGTCCAGGCTGGATTACTCCTGTGGGCATTTACACAATGATAATAATCCCCTTCCTTGTACGGTTATGTCAGCACAGGGCGGCCACACAACAACTGACCTCCCGACGTGCTGTATCTCTTCTTTCTATCCGTTGGTTTTGATTTGGGATTTTCCTGGATACAGTACTCCTTTCTGATTATTCTGGAAGAATTTGGGGGATTTGCAACAGTAATAATGTATGATAGGTTTGGCTGGGAAAATTCTTTTTAACAAAAAATGTTGAGGTTTTGAAGCTTATTTTTGTTCTGCGTTGGAATAAAATCAAAGTCTTTCAAAAATTGTTTTGAAAACTGAGCAGAGCAATTCATTAGGGACCCATTGGGTGGTAAGAGGTTCTCATTTGGAGCTGACCACAAGCAGATTATGGGTCTGGGTCTCTCCTCCCCTAAAAGTGGGCCCTAGGCATGGACTATTTAGAGGTGTTACTCCTTTGTTCAGTTCAGACTAGAAATTCCATTCTGGACTTATTATGGAAAAACAATATATTTTCATTAGAAAAAATTCACTGCAATATATTTGTATTTTCCTTTGAAAAACTTCAAGTCAACCTGAAATTGAGGCCATGCTACAGAAATGAAGTACGCAGGTTCTCAACATTCATTTCATTTTTCTTCTAAGTATGCATTAGAGTATATTGCTTAACTTGGTGTTTCTTTTTTTTACTTTTAAAATGTGCCATTTACAAAATAACAATGTAAATCAAAAACACAGCAACTGAATTTCTGGGGGAAATGGCCTGGCTCGCCTCTCACCCACTGCTTGCCAGCTTCACTTGAGAAAATCATCTGGCCCTGGAGCTGCCTTCAGAAATGCACTGAAGAGATTCCAAGGCATGTACAAGATTAGTAAAACCATTTCAGGATCAACGACAACACAGCTCTCCACCTCAGGGCCTAGTCAGGCTGGAGGGATGAGCCAACAGAAATCTTGTGAAGTTCAAGGAAGATCAATGCAAATTCCTGGACCTCTGAGGGGATAACCCTGCAAGGGTGTTGGCTGGGGGTAGCTGGGATGAGAAGCAGCTCTGTGGGAGGTGCTGGTGCCCTGGAGTACCATGAGCCATATAGGAGCCAGCAGCAACCAGGCAGCAGGATCACGATCCATCCAGCTGAGGGTGAGATTATCCTCTTCTGCTCTGCAATCATGAGACCTAAGGATATAGTGCCTGGTTTTGGGCCTTCCCAATACAAGATGTGGATAAACCCGTGTGAGTTCAGTGAGAGGCTCCCAAGCTGGTTGGGGCTGAATCTTGCGCCCTGCAAGAAGCTGAGGAATGGGGCTAGCTTGCAGTCTGACAGCAACCACCAGTACCTGTGGGGAGGTGGTCAAGAAGAGGGAGCCAGGCTCCTCACAACAATGAAACAAGAGCTCTGATTTTGCTGTTATGTGGACAATTTTTCAAAATTTTTTTGCCATTTCTGATAAAACTGCTCACTGATGGTTGTGTTATTTGTCAGAACTTCATTCTGACAGTCCTAGAAAGAAATGACCACTTTATGTGAATGGAAGAACAGGACATTTTACCTCCCTCTGGTGAATGGAAGAGCACTGCCTGGGGACCAGCAGGAGATGGTTCTTAACCTGGACCCTTGGATTTTGAAGCTGCCACACCATGGAGAATAAGTATCTCTATTGTTGTTTTTTTTTTAAAGGATGGGAAAAGGTTTGCTGTCACATACACTCCATTGTAGGGTCAGTGAAAACACCTGCGGCCAGCATCTTGTTCAAAATGGCAGTGAAATTTCACACAGTTACACCTCCCCACCCACAGCTAGTTCAACCTGACTCCTAAAAATATGATCTAGCCCTAGAGATGGAATAGATCTATAAGGTCATCTCATCCATCTCTCTTCTAATTCAGATTTGTCTCCTATAATGGGTAATTTCCAATGCTTTGGTCAATCAAGTCTGAACAGATTCCTGTTTCCCCAATTTCTTGAAGTGCTGCTCCCCAGTAGATGTCACTATTTAGTAAATGTCACATGGAGAAAACCATGGTAAGAGATATCACTGCTAAGGGAGACATTTTGTGTTGCACTATCTTGTTGCTTGAACTGGTAAGAAATAAATAGTAGATATTCCTTTCAGACTGAGGAAGTATTTTCTTCCATTGGCTTTGTTTTATTTTGGTTTTACTTGCTGCATAACAGATATTTATAACATGATGCTAGTCTTCATGTAATAATATAAATTTGGACTCAATTTCTCAGTCTTTGATTTAATCAATCTCTTTGCAAATGAATCTGCTGTAAATGAATTTAGAGCACGAGCCTTTTTTCCCAGTTGGTGGAAAGCAGTCTTATTTTGCTATCAATTATGCATGAGCCTTATTTCCCATTTGGTGGAAAGCGATCTTATTTTGCTATCAGCTATGCAATCTAATACAGACCTGATACATACGTGCAGGTGGGAGACCACTTTGCCCATTAGGGGGCATTAATGACATTTTTTTCTAATTTCACAGAAGGTCTTTGTCATAATATCACCTCTAATCCTATTTTCCGTGTCTAACAGGAAATATATTAATACTCGCTTCTTAAAAAAATGTTGCAGCTTCTTTTTGACGTTGCCTCAGGCTTATCTTCAGCTGTGTGCAGCTGGAGCTAAGAACATGCTCAGCATTTGGAAGATAGGAACTTTGCAGTTACAGTGTGAAATGTTTCCCTCTAAGGGGAAAGCAGACTGCAAGGCTCTGTTACAAATTTCAGCCCTCCAAAGTTGTGGGGCTTGCTGAACTGGGGTTTTGTTTCAGCCCCAGAAAATGACAGGAATCTTTGTGCAAATTGGGTGCAGATGTGGGGCTGGGTATCACACATCATCCACATTTTTAGCTGTTTGCATGTCTGATTTCATTAGCGAACCATATCCAATTTTCAAATTGCACTGTTTCTTCTTCAGTTACAAAAGCAGTGTCAACAGTGACCAAATCTCTCTTGCTCCCTGGTTGGTGGGAGGGGACCCTGTTTGTAAAAGAAGGTGTTTGCTTGCCTTGCTGTGTCCCAGCAGGAGGAAGGGAGGGAAGAGTGAGTTCAGGAGCAGGGACTGGAGCAGAGGGCATGCAGTCATGTGGGTGCACACCATCCCTTCATGATGGGTGTAATTTCTGGTGTCATGGGGGATCCCCACATGTGAACACAGGGTTGGGCAGATGGCCAGCAGGACCATGGCCATGAGCCCTTGCCAGCTGTTTCCTGACCTTAACTCTGCACCATGACACATCCATCATGTGCTCGCCTGTGCACTGTGCAGCTGTCTGTGCTGCACAGTAAAGCTAGAAGATGAGGCAAACCCAAGTTTTTTCAAGGTTAGCTGTTTTGTAGCTGCATTCTGGGTATGCCTTCATACTTGCACAGAGTATAGGGTATGGGAGAAGGTGGTGCTATCTACCAGCAAAACATTCCACTTATCCCATGGGGGGCTGGGCTACTCCAGTTTATCTTATATAGTGTACATTTTTGTTGTCTGTAATGGATAGAGAAGAGCCCTGAGGGAATTAATAAAGCTCATGCCAAAAAGTTTTAACTTAGACATGCATAAGGAATAAATTAATTTTTAATACATTTTTTAAGAAGCACTTTTTTGGCTCAAAACCATCATGTCTGGTATGTTTATAAAGGCACCCATAGCATGCTCTAGTTAAGAGTCTGTCAGTGTTTCCACTGTAAACTCTCTTTTCAGAGGTTTATATTATAATTCCAATATAAAATTCAATCCAGACAAGAAAAAAACTGTCATATGTCTTGTCCTGGGAGTGATGTTTTCCTTAATGATTTTTTAATTTATTTTTTCTCTTATGAACACTTGATTAATGTTAATTAATAAGAATGCTTTTGTCATTAATCATTGTTAAATTTAAAATGGTATCCTGATTAGGTACTTGCGATCCAAATAAACTTCTGGGTGTTTTTCACACTTGCATAGCTTAAAAACATTCACAAAGCTCTAATCTGAATTTTGTAAGCCATGATCTAATTTTCTGCAATGCCCTACTATAGCTTTTAGGATGAAATTTTATCCCAAGTGGAAATTATACCAACCAAGTCTTACTGAACTACCAACCCAAGAAGTGCTATTGGCCATTTTGCAGTTTGGGCTCCTGGCTCTGCTGTGTAGCTACTGCAGTTCTGCCTACAGATTATGTTCCATGAAGGCTCACTGGGTGAAGTTCAGCTTACCAGCAGAAAGCATGCTTAATTGGCATCACTGAGAGGCAGAGAACATCACATACACCAACCTTCCCCTTGTATATTTTTTTCCTCTCTTAAACATGCATGTTCATAAGACCCCCATAGAAAGAGAAGTGCTCACTTACATTCACCTTTTGGTAAAAAAATACTAGTTTAAATAAAAAGTTTTATAGTTTAATATCTGCTCATGAAAGCAGAAAAATCCAGTGCTAGCGTAATGCTGAAGTTTCACCCTTATAGGCTTCTTTGTGCCTATAGGCTTTGTAGAAGTCTCTCAGCACTGGGTAACATTATACACCATATGTGTTGCCTGAAGTACCGCAGCACAACAGGGCAGATTAAGGACAGAGTTTCTCCCTACCCTTTGAAGATTTATATCAGACCTTTTAACCTTCTGTGAAAACAATTTGGTGATTTAATTCTTTTTATGATACTCAACAACAGCTTTTATACTTCCACAGTGTGTAGCTCTCATGCCATAAACCGTCATAAATTCAGCCAGACTTCTCCATATTGGAGCAAGGCATGACAGGAAGCAACGAGGTTCAAGACTTTGTGAACTTTCTGTCCTGTCAATTGGGGTACACAAAACTTGTTGAGTTCGTAAACTTTTCCCTCCCCTCTAATCCTATTTTCTCCCCAATTCAAACAGATACGCTTGGGTGGGGTATTTTTTGTGTTTTGCATTATGATTGGGAGAACATGCTTGAAATTCAAGACTGACACACATGGAAACCATATACAGTATAATGTATCTGTGGTCCTCTAGTCCTTCACCTCCCTCACCAGGCTGAACACTGTGCGTGTTAGGAGTTTCAGGACAGCCTCCCTAGGAGATATGTCTGTGATAGGATATTGAGCTTTCCAGCTTTTATTCACCTAAGAAAGTCTACCTAGCCATCTTATTGTCATTTTGCCTTACAACTATAAGTGGATACATTACACACTACATTATTGAGAAGTACTTTTACGGTCGTGAAGCTGAATCAGAGAGATTAAATGACTTGGTGAAAGTCACACAGGAAATTTGTGTCAGAGTGTTCGTCTCTGTGTATATACGCATGAAGAGAAGCTCTACTGACCTTTCTCTAAAGAGCATCTCTAAGTAGAGTAAGGAGACAAAGGGCAGGAGAAAGGACTCATTAGCTGCCCCCCATGCATGTGTCTGAAACTAAAACACAGAGCCAGTAGTGCAGTTTGCTCCAGGCCACATAGGAAGTCTGCAACAGAGACAAGGAATTTAATCTACATGCCCCGAATCTCAGTCCAGTGCTTTCAACATCTTCCCTAACAAGTTCTTATTTCAGATGATATGTAGTCTATACTCTATGGCCTTGGAAATATATATTTTCTTTACTCTCTTTTCCTCTCTGAAATAATGTAATCCAGGAACACTTGCACTGAACTTTTGAACCTTTGATGTTTAAGTAGGTTCAAAATTAAGCAAACTGTGTTTCCATGTTGTTAATTGGAATCACTCTGCCTGGATCTTTTAGCAGCCTCCACATGTTTAACTTCAAACTTCAGTATCAGCTCGCCCCCTAACCCCCCCCCCCAAAAAAAAAAAAATAAAATCGGGTCCCATTACACGTGTTAAACATTTTAACTGTACAAAATTGGGAGTGAGGCAGATCTTTAGAAAACTGAATCAAGAGAACCACAAGGATTTGTGTGTATACTTCTTCCTGCCTGGGTTGAATGTCATTATTTTGAACTAATAGCTGACCCCTTTGGCCTCTGAAAGGCCATTATGCTTAATGACCTGAGCTAATTTGTTGTGCTGCAGGGTTGGCTGATCTTTATTTTAATCTCCTGCACCTTCTCCTGCTCTTGTGGGGAAAGCAACTGCTCTGATATAATCCAGTTGGCACCAGATTGCCTAGGGGAGGGAACAGGCGAGCTGCTATGAGACAGGACTATACAGTAATTTACTGAGGCTTGACTTTCCTGACACAAAAAGGCAAGGATAGGAAAGACATATGCATACACGCACAAACACATACGTGTGCAGACAGTGTAAGAGGCTGGGAGATCAGGAGAGTGAAGCTGGGTAGAGGGAAGTGCAAGAGAGGCAATGATGGAAACTGTGAAAAAGAGAGACACTTTCACAAGGAAATCTACATTTCTAACCCGAGTTTCATTCCTTTGAGCCACTGAAAGAATAATGTTCAAATGATTTGCTGCCAGGAAACAGAAATAGCTTCACTCGTATCCTTTCTCACAAAATCAAGTACCTACCTGAAAAACAAAATCTCTTTGCCAGTCACGTGTGCCGTGCCCATGTCTCTTCCGGCATTACCAAAGAGGCTGTCGTGAGTGACTGGTTTAAAAATCAGCTAAAACAGAAGGCAAACTCATAAAAATTTCATCTGCTAGAGACATATTCTTAGTGGTGAGGCAAGGACTACTGGGTTGTTGCTCTCACAACCTTTGTCCAGATAGAGGGACTTTTGTCTCTTTGAAACCTTTCTTCAGGTCCTCAGCCCAGGGACACTGGAGAAAAGTCTGACCTGGGGAGGAGCAGAGTTGCTTTAGTGGCGTATGGGGTTCCACCACCAGCAGGGCTGGGGCTGCAGGGGTGCCAGGCAAAGAGGGAACAGGTTCTTATCCCCCCTACACCCTCAGCAATTTTCCCCTGCTGCAACCAGCAGTACAGAATCCCAGAATCCCAGAATCCCAGAATCCCAAAATTCTAGGGTTGGAAGGGACCTCGAAGGATCATCTAGTCCACCCCCCCTGCCAGAGCAGGGTTACCTACAGTACATCACACAGGAACGCATCCAGGCAGGTTTTGAATGTCTCCAGTGAAGGAGACTCCACAACCTCTCTGGGCAGCCTGTTCCAGTGCTCTGTCACTCTCACAGTGAAAAAGTTTCTCCTTATACTCACATGGAACCTCCTATGCTCCAGTTTACAACCATTGCCCCTTGTCCTATCATTGGTCATTACTGTAAAAAGCTTTGCTCCATCGTCCTGACACTCACCCTTTACATATTTGTAAACATGGATGAGGTCACCCCTCAG